>CAJHQQ010002972.1:0-53503 GCA_905132885.1 Moricandia moricandioides
GAGATAAAAAAAAGTTCGATCTAAAAAAGAGGACCAAAAGGTATTTATATGCTAGGAAACTTGAACAGTGTCGGCCCAATAAACCTAGGTCAACCTGGATTTTTTTTGGTGCAAGTGGTCGACCAACACCAAACTTTGGCCGCTAAGACTGGCAATCAGGGTCGGTAGTGGCTTGGCCTGGCCGCTGAGGTCGATCATTAAGAGTGACAGGCGATGCATAACAGCCTTGCTCTACTGCTGGAAGATTTCTGCATGGGTCGGTAGCGCGCGAGGTTCGGCCGCTGGAGGGAGACCATTGGAAAATTTAGGCGTGTGGTCGAAGCTTTTGATTGAGTAGCGGGTAGACGCAAGTTTTTGCCGCTGGTCGAGACCACTGACTGAGCTGCGTGTTCCCAGCCACCAAGCATGGCCGCTAGGTTACTCTTCTTGGTTGATGGTCGGGAGTTTTGGGGAGCTGGTTAGTGGTTGAAACAGGCCGATGGGATAGGCCGCTAGGCTGATTTTCCACTCATAATTTGACTGTTCCTTCCCCATCTTCCCTTTCACCCGTCTTCTCCCAATTTCCAAACACAAATCCAGTCCAATAGCACTATAATCTGCATGTAACCGCTCCAATACCTCTGAGATGCAAACTTACATGAAAATGCAATATATACTCCTAAGTGCAATCTAAATGAGCTAAAACAAGGGAGCGAAAACCATTAAAACAGCAAGATATCAACACCCCCCTAAATCATTTGGAGCTGATCTGCCTCAAGAACACTAAAATTGTTAACAGAGCTTTTACATTATACGTTGATGCACTTCTACCTGCTTCAGTCCAAATATCATGTGGCTTGGGCTCCTTATTCCCAACTGCTTGAGTATGGTAGGGTCATCAAATGGTTTAATTGCAAGCTAAATGTTTGGAACTCCACGCTCCAACTAAGAGAGGATATTTCCAGTATATGATTATGTTTTTTTTGAAGAACAATATATGATTATGTATAACTTGTATTTTATGCAATCTTCCGACTTCCGAGTTGCTATTTGTAAATATGGTTTGTTGTATTTACGGTAGAATATCCAAGCTAAAAGTATTTGGTGATTAGGTTTGTTTGTAAACCTAACAATATATAATGGCGAGTGTGCGATCAATACCAACACAGAAAAACGTACCTTTCATAGGACATACATGTTTTATAAAAAAAAATCTATAAGAGTGCACAAGTTGAGTTACGTCGACTCGACAAACTTTCTTTTTAACATAAAACATGCTACAATTTCAAAACGAAAGTTGAGACAATTTATTATGGTTCCAATAAAAGAATTAGACAAAGATTTTGAAAAGATAGCCTAAAATGTACCATGTACATGACATAGATCTAACCTATTGCCTAATTCTAACCTGCATCTTGCCTAATTTTTTGTCTCTTGCCTAACTCTGCTTTTATTTGATTTTTCTGTCCTGCAAGTAGATTTGGATCACAAAATACAATTGTTAGTATTGTAAACATGACAAGACATATTTCAATTTTTGATATATTTACAAATATTAATTCGTTTTGAAGAACTCTTATAATGATAAGAAAAGGAGCATTTGTTGAACTAATGTAAGAAAGTATCACCTTAGAAATACATATGTGATGAAAAGCTGTTTTAACACTTAACATTGTATACAGACATAATGTTGACAATATAATAATAGAAACATAAAAATTCTTATTTCATTTAACTTGCTCATTCGTATGTTTGCTAAGCCGTTCTTATATTTCTATCAAAATTGAAATATATATTAGGCCGAAGAAGGCCCCCGACAATCAGAGGAATTTGGAGCAGAAGGTTGTTCCATTGGTGAATGTTCTAATGTGTCGTTTCCTTTATCTGCTTGTGGAATGAAAAGAGGCGGAGGAGGAAGAATCTTTACATCTTCTGGGAAATTAAGCTTTGCTTTACTTCCACGGAATCTGAGTGCAGCCTCGTCGTAGGCTCTAGCGGCCGCTTCTGCCGTATCAAACGTACCGAGCCAAACCCTAGCTGCTTTATGTGGATCGCGTATCTCAGCCGCCCATTTTCCCCATGGTCTCTGCCGTACTCCTCTGTATCTCCTCTTTCTCTCCTTTGCCTCTTCCGGTATACCATTGTTTGTGCACTCTTCTATACAAAGACAGATTAAGACCTCCATATTTTAAACAATAAGTTTACCAAAATTATATAAATATATATATTATTAAACGATAAATTATGTGTTTATATGCGATATTTTGTATAAATTGAATATTGCTAACTAACTAAAAAACATAGTATTGTGAAAATTAGAGTCCGTAAGAATAAAAACATAAGAATTGGAGTTCGTTTTAAAATACATATATAATTAAAGTAGAAATAAAAGAAAACAAATAACTTATACCTAATAAGAATAATAAAATGCACATTTTACAGTATCATGCATGCATCATAATATAAATGTTTATGAAATTATATAATGAAAGGAAAAAAAACAAATAGAAAGCGAAAAAAAATTATAGTGCCAGGTAAGAAAATAATGAAATTCAACATATTAACCCACCGATCGGACCAAGGGAAGAGTCTACTCGACTGATTCCAAGCCTTTCTCGTTTTAGGACAGCAGAAGAGGAAGAAGAGTGAGTATCGACCAACGATGATGTTAAAGAGCGAGCAGAAACAACCTGGGTCAAGGCCGAGACCATTGCGGACATTTCAGTGCCAAACCTATTGAACCGTCCAACGACAGGGTCGTCTTCAAAGCCATAGACATCGTCAACCGCTGGTTTGCTACCCTCAGGGTGATCGGCTCTGGACTCATCTTGTCCTCCTTGGTTTGCCATCTTGAGAAGAGACAAATGAAAAGAGGAAATTAGTTTTTTTTTCTAATGAGCTGGTCTCTCTGTTGAGGGCTTAGCTCGTTTATATACGGCAAAGAATCGCCACATGGCCCAAAAATTAGGCCCTTGTATGCGTCTACATAATGTATTTGCGAAGAATTGCTATACTGTATATGATAGTTGGATATAATGTGACGTTAAAAAATGAGAATATCATGTACTTTTTCTAGCTAAAGGGACCTGGGATACAACTCTTTTTATCACTCTAAAGTTTTGCTCAAGACTGTCGACACGGTTTCTTCCGTAGAGGAGAAAATTTTAATCCTAACCCTAATGAGACAAGTAATATTTATATGTGTATTCTAAAAAGGTAGGCTTAACAAAATTTTGGGAATTACAGCTATAAGTTAGGCATAGATACTCAAAAGTTCAAACTACAGCTATTAAGTTTCAAAATATGATACATAATTTATAAAGATATTAGGCATGTGTTCTTTCAAAACTCTATTACCTGTGGTATTTCAAAACTCTTAGCTTTACTTGTACATCATCTCCATTGTTTCAAAGATATTGTACTTTAAAAGTAAACATTGTTTATGTGGTATTTTAAAGGTATATTTGGAATGTAGACAGCGACTAAGAGAGATTAAAACGTATGAATGGCATGTAATACCAGTTTTTTTTTTTTTTTCGGGAAAATGCTATATTAAACGTAAAAAAAAATGTTTTGTTTTTATAAGATATGCATCTTTAGTATGAGAGCTTTTAAATTGGAAATCAACAGGTTTCTTGGTAGATTCTCTAAGTTATGGCTTGTAGCTATGTTTCAAAACCTTCTGCATATCCCCTACATTTGATTGTGAGTAGCCTTGTGCAAATCTATTTGTCATTGAGTCGGATAGGGATTCCTTAAGTACTGGGTGTATCACCATATCGTCGAGAGTTTCGCTCTCTCCATCTAATATATATGGGCAGTACCTGTCCTGAAAGCAAATTAAAACTTAAGGGCTGTTTATTAAAAGCCATGTTAGAAAGAAAAAAAATCTTTTAATGTTAAATGGAGAAGGAAAGCATCGAACATGTTACCTAGCTGTTACAAAAGTACTCTACAAACCACTAGATTACTTGAAACTCCATAATTTTAATGGCTAATTAAATCCTTAAATTATATAGGGCTGGAAGCCTAAGCTTCTAATGATTCCCCTCAGGGCCGGCACTTTATATGGGTTGCTGGTATACATATCTCTTGAGGAAGCTGTGCGTTGTGTTTGTTGGATCAATTAAATGCCTTTGGGCTTTAATTATATGTGAAAAGAATGACTTGGGTTTCAAACAATAAAAAGCCCAAAATTCTGGCAAAAAATGAAATGGAAGTCCCACATCGATATATATATCTTCTCACCTTTGTCTTGGTTCAAAGGTCTGAGAGAGAGAAGAGGGCTCCACGCGGGCCGCCCCTGCCGTCTGGTTTGGGCTTGGACCTCGGCTTGGATAACTAAAAGATGTTTTTTTGGGTCCAATTAAGCTCTACGTTTTTGGCCCAAAACAACATGCATCTATTCTATTAAAATAGAAGTCACAACTTACTTCAATTTGTGATTTTGTAAGTTGGACCATCTCCTAGATAATTACTTTTATAGTTTTTGCTATTTACATAACAATATTATTTTATTTTTTCTTTGTCTAAGCAAATAAATAAGAGTATCTTTAATGAATTTTTTTTCTAATTTCCTTCCTAAATATATGTTTCTTAATTTTAATATGTGATATTATTATTTTATATAATTCTAGCTAAAATATAATCATATTTTATCATTATAATGTATTTTTTTTCTAGATTTCAAGAGAATTATACAAATATTATTTATATAGTTTTTAGATCATATGATAATAACCAAATTTAAAACATTACAAATATAGATCAAATAAGGAGGTAAATATGCAGCAACATAGTTTATAATGCTCTTATATTTTAGACATTCACTACGAATTGATATATCTTTAATAATATTTTATGTTGCTCTTATACTTTGTAAACTTAATTAATCGACATATACACAATGATATATAAACTTAAATCATTTATTCTACTTTTATATTTGTAAACTATTATACAAATAATTTATAAAATAAATATACCAATTATTTCATAGCTATTTGATCTTATATTTGGTATATACAATTTTTTTTCATATAACTTTGAAACAAATACCATATTATTTAACTATAAACTAATTTTTAAATAAATAGGTGTATAAATGTAGTCAAAGATATTAAATAATTAGATTTAAAAATAAATAAATAAAAAATTGATTCATGTAATAAACATGATCAGATGACAAATAATATATGTAACATATTATTGTAATTGACATAAAATCTTTAATAAAATAGTTTTACCAAAATAAAATATAAAAATAATATGAATAATCAAATTCAGATATTAAAATGTCAATCATACATAAGATTATATTTTAAGGTAAAAGAACACCCGTGCGGTTGCGCGGGTTGAAATCTAGTTTTGTTTTAAAACGAAAAGTAGTTTGTCTAACAAATACAAAACGTCACGCAGTTTATTTAAACGAGAAAAGAGAGTCTTGAGAAATAAGTTTTCGAAACTCAACCTCTTCGATCTCTGCGAGATTTTCGCCCACGTGCAGGAGTTGTTACGGGAAGTGGCTCTTTTCGTTCTCTTTAAATAAACCCGACTTCTCTTCTTCATTTTTTACGTTTTCCAACAACGAAAACCATCAATCTCCCAGCGTAAGTTTTAGAGAGTGCTTCGTCGATTATTAGTTCGTAGGGACGTTCACGGGTGAAGCGTGAATCGTCTATCATGGTTGTATCATGGGTTCTATTTCGTACAAGTCCGTCTCACTACGGAGCAAATATTAAGAGTTAAGGAAAGAGATTCATCTCGACTCCATTGTCTATTTCTCAACGTTTTCATATCGGTTTTTTTATGTTGTCTATCGCTTTCTTTATATCGTTTAAGACAATTCGGTTATTCGGCTTCTACAGTCTTAAATCTTAATCTCTTCTATTACATATAAGCTTTAATCAGATTGATCTTAATACATTTTTATAAAACGATTTCAAGGATTAATAATTTTTTTTATTTTTATGCTGAAACGGTGCTTGCGATTTGCTTTACGCACTTCCGCGTAACGTTTCTTGCTTATCTGAAAACGGTTTGCGTTTTGCTCAATAGCTCTATCGCGAAATGTTTTTGTTACATGAATCATACAATGTTATAAAAACGATTCGTTTCCACAATATCTTTCTAAAGCGAGTTTGTGAAACAATTTACAAGTCTGCACAAACGGTTTATACAAATGCTTTTTAAGCGAGTTTGAAAAACGTTTTTCAGACTTATATCGATATGATTTGGTGGTTTGTAGCGCCTTAAGCGATATACTAAAAACACCAAAAATGACAAAATCAATTTTAAACTATTATTTATTTGAAATAATATGTTATTTTTTGATTGGAGTCTAATCCGCTTTCATGTTTTCTCAACAGAAAAATGACGGATCTTAACAACACACCAATTGACACCACCATTGATACGAAAACTCCACTCAACATTGCTCAAACTGATGCAACCATGACAACTGCTGATGCAACAACAACAACCGCTGTAAAAATGACACCTACCCTTCCAATGGGAAATGTTGTTGATGAAACCAGGCATCGTAGCATGTTCGGTGCTGGTCTTTATCAAACGAGTCCTATTCAAGGAACCACAAGTGTTCCGGTTGCAGTTCCAACTCCTCCAACTGTACCAAGCTTGTTCACTCAAGGATTAATGCCAGACAAGTTTGATGGTAAAGGCCTAAAAAGGTGGCAAAAGAAGATGATGTTCTTCCTGACAACAATGAAGCTGGGTAAATTCACCCAGGAGGATAAGCCCCATGTCCCTTACGGGATTGATGATGTGTACACTCCTGCAAGTGTTGAAAGTTGGTTGCATTCCGACTTCATCTGCAAAGGATACATTTTGGGTCGCCTTATTGACCCATTGTACCAAGTCTAGTGTGAGATTCCCACGTCGAAAGAGCAATGGAGATCACTGGACAAGAAGTACAGAGGTGAGGACGCTGGCTGTTAGAAGTACGTGGTTGCAAAAATCCACGACTTCAAAATGGTGGATTCCAAACCCATCATGGATCAGGTGGAAGCGTTTCAGCTCATTTGCCATGAAATTGCTGTTGAAGGAATGTCCATATGTGAGATATTTACAACTCTCAGCTTCAACCAAAAGCTTCATCCAAGCTATGCAGAATTCAAGAACTACCTGAAGCACAAAAATAAGAAGATGGGACTCGAAGATCTCATGCAGAGGCTTTAGATGGAAGCTAGGAACCAAAATGATTACAAGCTGCTCCAAGCTAAAGAGCATAGTGTCAACATGACTGAAATGAAAGGTAAAGAAAAGGAAATTGCCCGCTCTCCTGCAAAGCCTTCCAAAACAGCTGAAAATTTGAAGGCTTTTGGTCCAAACTTCAAGAAGAAAGGTATTGAGATCAATGCGAATGTGGAGATATTCAAGAGAAAATGTCATTACTGCCACAAAGTTGGTCATAGAACTGCTGAGTGTCGCAACAAGATCATAGATGAGAAAGCTCAAGTCCATCTCACTGAGGAAGATCTCGTTGCAGTGGTGACTGAGGTCAACATGGTTGAGAGAAACAACCCTAAGGAATGGTGGTATGATACAGGTGCCACCACCCACATTTGCACCGATAGGGCGATGTTCAACACCTATCAGAAAAGCAAGACTCAGGAGAAGTTGTTCATGGGAAACACTGTAGTCTCCAAGATTGAAGGCCGCGACATGGTGGTTCTAAAGATGACATATGGACGTGAAGTCACTCTGCATAATGTGAAACATGTGCTTGACATGAGGAAGTACCTGGTCTCGGGAACCTTGCTCAGCAAGAATGGATTCGCCACATCTCTTCAGGCGGACAAGATCGTGATTAGGAAGAATGAGATGTATTTGGGAAAAGGGTATGTTAAGGATTGACTGGTCAAGATGAATGTAATGACAGTCCTTCCAATAATTGTAGCTCCAAAAGTTTCAATGCATAAGAAAGAGCCAGTTGCTTATTTGGTGGAGTCTTTGAATATATGTCATGAAAGATTAGGCCATGTAAACTACAGATCGATACAAAGATTAATGAATCAAAATTTAATCCCAAAATGCAAAAAAAAATAAACAAGTAAACAAAAATGTGAAGTATGCGTACATGCTAAGTTCACAAAAATGCCCTCACCTCGTGTTGAAAGAACTAACAAACCTCTAGATTTAATTCACGGGGATTTATGTGACTTAAAATACATACAAACTAGAGGTGGGAAAAAGTACTTTGTGACCTTCATAAACGACTGCAAAAAGTATTATTATGTATATTTATTACATAGCAAAGATGAAACCTTAGAAAATTCAAACAATTTAAACTCGAGGTAGAAAATCAGCTTAAGAAAACTATTAAAATAGTTAGAAGCGATAGAGGAGACGAGTATGATGGTCCATTTAATGCATTTTGTAAAGAACATGGAATAATTCATCAAACTACAGCTCCTTATTCACCAGAATCTAATGGAGTTGTTGAACGCAAAAATCAAACTCTAAAAAGAGACGATGAATGCAATATTGCAAGAATGTGGGTTACCCCAGAACATATGTAGGGAAGCGTCGTTTACCACTAGTTATATCCTCAACAAAATTCCACACAAAGTAACTGGAAAAACTCCATATGAACTATGGAAAGGTAATTTACCTTCGTATAAATACCTCAAAGTGTGGGGTGCTTGGCAAAAGTTGCGGTACCGCCACCAACGAATGTCACTATTGGACCTAAAATAGTGGATTGCATCTTCATTGGATATGAAAATAATAGTAGTGCATATCGATTTCTTGTACATAAATATGAAATATCATATATTCATGAAAATACAGTAATGGAATAAAAAAAATGAATCTTTCTTCGAAAATATTTTTCCTTGCAAGGAAAAACAAGGTTCAAAACAAACTCGAGAAGAAAGAGACGACCACAATGTTTCAGAAACTGAGACGAATGTCGAAATTTCTATTAAGGATAGTTCAGAAAATGAAAAAGATGAACCTAGAAGGAGCAAAAGAGCTCGAAAGGAAAAATATTTTGGTGAAGATTTCTTAATGGCATTTTTACTAGAAAATGATCCAAAAACGTTGGCAGAAACCATGTCTTCACCAGACTCTCCGTTTTGGAACGAAGCCGTCAAAAGTGAATTTGATTCTATCATGCGAAATTATACATGGTATATAACAAATTTACCACCAGGCTGCAAAGCATTAGGGAATAGATAAATAATGAAACGAAAGCTAAACCATGATGGAACACCTGGTTTACACAAAACAAGGCTTGTAGTTCAAGGATTCCGACAAAAAGAAGGCCTTGACTATTTTGACACTTATTCTCTAGTAACGAGAATAACATTAACACTACAAAAAAACGTGTATTGATAGCAGAATATGATAGCAGTGTTTTCTAAAGTGCTATGGAGACTCAAATTTGTGTTTTTAGTTTATGTTAACAGCAGTTAAACACCGCCATTTTCCAAAAATTAGTGAGCGGCAATCGAAAATAACTTATACCGCGAATACTTAGTGAAAAAAAGATAAGCGCGAATGATATTTCGGTTTTCTATCTCAATAAAACTCATTGTCTTTAAGTAAGGTTGGAAAAAAAACGACAAAGAAAGGAATCTGAAAAAAAAACGAAACACTCCCTCTCGAGCATCTCAACCCGATTTGGTTCAAAGAGGAACTTGATTTCCCCTTCTCATCTCGATTTCCAGGTCTACTCCCTTCTCATCTCTATTTCGATTTTGATCTCCACTCCCTCGCCTCATCTTGCTTTCGGGTTTGATTCTCACCCTGGGTCGGGTTTGATTTTCATCCCGATTGGGGTTTGATTCTTAGAGATTTAGGGTTTATTTGAAGCTTTGTTTCAGTTTGTAGTTTAATTCAAGCTTCGTTTCAGATTTAGGGTTTGCTGAAATCTTTCATTCAGATTTATATATTTAGGGTTTCCCGGATTTTAAGCTTTGTTTCAGTTTTGACTTATTAATTTTAATTTCTTTCAAATTCTTAACAGATTTCTCTTCTTGTCGAGGTCAGTCAAGCACCACAAGACATCGTTATTTCTTTACCACAAGACATGTTGTTTCCTTCGTTCTTTTTTTTGTTGTAACTGGTTATTACATTACTTTGGTGTTAGTTGAGCTATATATGTTTGATTCGTGTGGTTTGCTTGTGAGTGGTATATGTTTGTAATGACTTTATGAAAGGAAATATCATACAATGTTGGAGAAGGCGTGGGTTAATTTTTTCAGGTAAGAAATATATATATGTAAAGTTTCTGTTGAGATTGGAGAGTTGAATGATTTGTTTCTTTTGTTTTAACTGCAGACTTGATCCTGCTTATGAAAAGGGTGCTTGGGACTTTGTCCGAACTGTTTCTATGGGTAAAGAAGCTAGTCAGTTGATCATTTGCCCTTGTAAAGACTGTCGCAATGTAGATCGTCATTCAGCCATTGATGTAGTTGATCACCTTGTCATACGGGGAATAGATGAGGATTACAAGTGGCGTAATGACTGGTATCATCATGGAGAATTGAGCTCAGTGGCGGGTGAACAAGGGATGAAAGTAAATCAGATGAATGAAGAGATTGTTGGGTTATACAGAGCTGCTGAGACTAAGTATGGTTGTTCTGACTTCTGCGAGATGGAAGAGGAGAAGATAGGGAAGAAGATGAGTTCTTAGCCAATATAGCAGATGCTGAAACACCATTATATCCACGTTGTGCAAACCATAGCAAGCTATCTGCCATCGTGTCATTATTTAGATTGAAGACTCAAAATGGCTGGTCTGACAAGAGCTTCAATGATCTACTGGAGACATTGTCGGAGATGTTACCAGAGGAGAACGTACTTCATTCATCATTGTACGAAGTGAAGAAATTCTTGAAGACTTTTGATATTGGTTATGAAAAAATTCATGCATGGGTCAATGATTGCTGTCTATTCAGAAGACAGTTGAAGAACCTTGATAATTGTCCGAAATGCAAGGCTTCAAGGTGGAAGATAAACATGCACACTGGTGAGGTAAAGAAAGGTGTCCCGCAGAAAGTATTAAGATACTTTCCAATCATTCCGAGGCTTAAGAGGATGTTTAGGTCTGAGGAAATGGCAAAAAACCTAAGGTGGCATTCTAGTAACCGTAGCACCGATGGGAAACTCAGACACCCTGTAGATTCAGTGACATGGAAACAAATGGATGACAAATATCCTTTATTTTCTGCTGAGGAAAGGAATATTCGGCTGGGACTATCTACAGATGGATTTAATCCTTTTAGTATGCAGAACAATAAGTAGTTGTTGGCCTGTGTTGTTAGTAAACTATAACTTACCTCCAAATCTGTGTATGAAGAAGGAGAATATCATGGTAGTGATAGTAATTCAACAAACCCAAGTGTAGATCCTCTTACAACTCTTTTAGGACCTGATCATCCTGGTCATTTGAGGGCGATGGGTAGAAACATTGGGAAGACGAAGTTAGCTTGTTTTCAAGTGAAAAAACAGTTTATGGCTGAAATGGCAGAGAAGCAATATAAATTGCAGAACAAAGTCTTTGAGTTGGAATCTGAGATTGCTAGAATGAAGAAACAGGTTAGCTTTACTCAAACATATATATTCTGACGGTCATGAATCTGAAATCTGTTTTTTTTGTTGCAACAAGAACATGAAATAGGGGAAAACTCAGCTACTGCCAGAGGAAAGGTACGTAATCAATGTTCATTTTATAAACTTTTTTGCTTTGTATCTGCTGATGGTTGTAAATAATATTTTTATGTAGAGTGTTAACAAAAGAGCACAACCTAAGTGTGTCTTGGTTGATTGGTCTGGTTCGGATGAAAACGTTGCTGAGGGACAGATTATTTCATCTGAATCGGAGGACTTTGTGAATGACATCCCCTTAGGCCCTCTTGCTATTAAGGTACTGGTGGAGACTGCAATAAAATCAGATGCATTTCTTTGGAGACCTGCTAGTGGTATGTTTACTGTTGAGCACGCCGTAGGGGAGATGATTGCATGACCTACCAGTAAATGTGTTATGTCAAACGATGGGATATTTACTGAAGATATTCCTCTAAGGGTAAGATTTTTTATTGTCTACCTTATTATTGCAGTTTATGTTCCTCTAAAGATATTAACATGTTTAGATTGTCTTTGTATGGTAGAGTCGAAATTCAACTTCTATGAACAACTGCAAACTTTTATCACTGTGGTCTACTAATGAAGAAGTTGTTGCTGAAGGCCGTTGGCAGTGCAAAGAACCGAAAGATTTGGTGGATCATTTGCCTCTTGGACCAAAGGCAGTAAAAGTTTTTGTGGATGTGGTTCATGTTCCTGATACATTTTTGTGGAGAGCTAGGCCTGAAATGACTCACCTTAGGGACACTGTTAAGCATTCTGTTGCATGGCCTGCCAATAAGTGTGTGTTCGATAACACCACAAAGTTATCAAGCCGTAGATCTCCTCTTCAGAATTAAACTTCTTCTCCTATAGGAAAACCTGCAACAGCTGCTACGTGTTCTGCATCACCAGGTTCTAAATCAAGCAATCATTCTCCAAAAGCTATCCTTACTAAACCACAACCATCTTCTCCCTTTCGAAGATCACAAGTACATTTGTTGTACATAGTATTAAGTAGCTGTTTGCCTTATTTTATTCACTGAAATATAATGGTTTGTCTTGTAAACAATGTAGCGTCAGATTCAAAATGAAGCTACTAAAGAGAATCAGAAATGCAAGTTGATGTCCATTAAAGGAAAGAAGCAAGTGGTTGCAGAAGGACGTTGGGCTTCAGACAACCCGGACATTACAGTTCACTTTGTTCCCTTGGGACCTAAAGGAGCTAAAGTCTGGATTGATGTGGTGAAGGTGAATAAGGCAGAGGTTTGGCGGCCATCTACTGAGATTGAGAATATGGGAGATGCACTTGGCACATGTATTGCATGGCCAAAGGAAAAAGTGATCTTATGTTAACTACTATCAGGTCTAATGTACTACTCTTTATGCACTTATGAATGTTTTGTATTAGTATTGTATCGGATTGAGACTTGTAGTTTGGTACCGCTTGTTGAATGAATGTTGCAGGTTGTGTGTTTGAATATATATATGTTTGTTTTTAAATACAAATCGAGCAGGTTGTGGTATATTGAACTACTAATAACAAATCCAAAAAGCTATGAAAAACTTACCATTAAGTAATAGCACCTGTAAAACCGATGTAATATAGAAACTTAAATCAGCTGATATTGCAATATAAAAAACTATTATAGCCTTATAGTTATGCTATTGAAATAGAAAATGTAGCACGCATAAACAACGCTATTATAATGTAAACAATATAATAGCATACAAAAATATCGCTATCATATTCCATCTCAATAATAGCATGTCCAAAACCGCTATAAAAAGGGGGAGACCTATTATAGCTGGGGAAGACATAGCAGTTAATACTACGCTATCAAAGGCATATGACAGGGGTTTCCTAGTGCTAAGAATGAATGTTTCTCTTGTAGTGTAATAAGGTAATGATAGCAATCACAACTTTAAGAAACTTAGAAATCCATCAAATGGATGTAAAAACCGTCTTCTTAAATGGTGATTTAGAAGATAAAATTTACATGAGACAACCTGAGGGTTTTGTTATTCCTAGACAGGAAAACAAAGTATGCCAACTTGTAAAGTCACTTTATGGACTCAAACAAGCTCCTAAACAATGGCATGAAATTTTTTACAATACAATGATGTCAAATGGTTTCAAAATTAATGAATATGATAAATGCATATCCTATAAAAATACAAAAAATGCGTACGTTTTGCTATGTCTTTATGTAGATGATATACTCATTATTGGAAGCAATAAAAATATCATCAATCAAACAAAAAATATGCTCAAAGTCAAATTTAAGATGAAAGATATGGAATTAGCTGATGTAATTCTTCGTGTTAAAGTCACAAGAAATTCAAAAGGAATTATCTTAACCCAGTCTCACTATGCTCAAACAATATTAGAGAGATTTAAAAATTACTCTAATAGTACGGCAAAAACTCCGTTAGATCCTCAAATGCACTAGACAAAGAATTCAGGTGAAGCGGTTTCACAAAACGAGTATGCACGAGTGATCGGAAGTCTCATGTACTTGAAAAATTGTACAAGACTAGATCTAACGCATGCAGTAAATGTACTTAGTCAATATACAAGTGATCCATGTCATAGACACTGGACAGCTATAACGAGAGTATTCAATTACTTGCTCTACACCAAAGATTTTGGGCTTCGCTATGGTAAATAACCAACAGTTTTAGAAGAATATAGTGACGCTAACTGGATATCAGATTTTTAAAACTCAAAATCCACCAGTGGATACGTCTTTACACTAGGAGGATGAGCAATATCGTGAAAATATACCAAACAAACAGTGTTAGCTATATCCACCATGGAATATGAGTGTATAGCCTTAGACAAAGCAACAGAAGAAGCTGAATGGCTTACAAATTTTTTGGAAGATATTCCTATATGGGAGAAACCTGTGCCAGCTATACACATACATTGTGATAGTAAATCAGCTATAGCTCGGGCTCAAAATAATCTCTACAATGGTAAATCTCGTCACATCAGAAGACATCATAAGACCATTAGACAACTTATCTCAAATGATGTAATCACAATAAACTACATCAAATCAGTTGAGAACCTAGTTGATCCATTCACTAAAGGTTTGCCACGAGATATAGTTGCTAAATCATCAATAAGAATGGGTTTAAAGCCTATAACGAATGAGGATGCTTGACGGCAACCCTACCTATCATGATTGGAGATCCCAAGACGTAGGTTCAAAGGGAAAACAAAATCAAACAGAATATACTAAAAGCACTTTGAGACAAAGTAGTCTCTTCCCAGCTCCTAAGATGATAAAAGTGCCAATGTGAGAAGGATAAGCATAAGATTTTAATGATTCCATAGCTTCTAAAGAGAAGTATTACTCAATACTTTTCATGGTCAATCACCTAATGAGTGTGAAATGGGGCCGTTTCTAGGAGAATGAATATAAGACTATATTCTCAAAGTTCACTCATGAAAATTAGGAATAGTTCAAGGTCACAATGAACACAATAGAGAACTAAGTTCTACGAGAAAGTGAAGTTGCCTTATGCTTGTTGTCTCGGTCTACATAAAACACCGGTTGGTTCAAGACATCATGTTCACCTCCTGGTAAAGTAAACCCGACATATATTAACTATGAGTGGTTCAAGGCTTATAAATGACACCAACTCAAACATAATGAATTTTCACAAAAACTCTCGACAAATCTGTATGTTCTAGTCATAACTAGAATATGTATAGTTTTTAGAGTCTAGCGAGTCTGCATATGTTTAGAGTCATTTCTATTCATGTGGGAGACTGTTGGATCAGTTAAATGCCTTTGCGCTTTAATTATATGTGAAAAATAATGACTTGGTCTTCAAACACTACAAAGCCCAAAATTTTGGAAAAAAAAATGAAATGGAAGTCTCACATCGGGGAGGAGAGGAAAAAATGGGCTATATATATATGTTCCCACCCTTGTCTTGGTTCAAAAGCTTGGGAGAAAGAGGAGGGCCCCACGCGCGCGCCGCCGCCACCGTCCGGCTCGGGCTTGGGCTTGGGTAAATATGGCCCCATGGCCACTAAAAGATGTTTTTTTTGGGCCCAATTAAGCTATACGTTTTTGGCCCAAAACAACATGCATTTCTCTTTTAAAACGACAAGTAGTTTGTCTAACAAATACAAAACGTCACGCAATTTATCATCTCAGATATTTAAAAGAGAAAATAGAGTCTTGAGGAATTAGTTTTCGAAACTCAACCTCCTCGATTTCCGCGAGATTTCCGCCCACGTGCTGCAGTTGTTATGGAAAGTGGCTCTCTTCGTTCTCTTTAAATTAACCCGACATCTCTTCTTCATTTTTTACGTTTTCCAACAACGAAAAGCAGCAATTTCCCAGCCTAATTTTTAGAGAGTGTTTCGTAGATTATTAGTTCGTAGGGACGTTCCAGGGTGAAGCATGAATCGTCTATCATGGTTGTATCCTGGGCTCTATTTCGTACAAGTCTGTCTCATTACGGAGCGAATATTAAGAGTTAAGGAAAGAGATTTATCTCGACTCCATGGTCTATTTCTAAACGTTTTCATATCGGTTTTTATCTCATATATTGAATCGTATATTTTTTTTAACATAGCTTTATTTAGATTCTTTACGACAATTCAGTTTTCCGGCTTCTACATTGTTCTGTGTGTTGCTGGGAAATGGTCGCCACCAGTACATTCCAGTCCACTGAAAAATGTGTTCCAAAGAGATTTAATGACAACTCCTTCCAAAGAGTCGAAGTAAAAGTACAGGTGAACAGTAGTAAAAATCTCGATTATAGGTACATTTCATGGCCAAAATGAAAAGCCACCAAAAATCTACGAAGTAAAAAACGTGATAAACGTGTGGTGCAGTTCGTGGTAAAAAAGCTATGAAATCGCTATGAACGGTAACATGGCAAAGAAAAGCCACGGTTTAACTAATTAAATACGTAACAAATCGTGTGTTAGCCACAAAATTTCCACGATAGGTATAGATATGTTTAATAAAAAGATAAACCGTAGCCGGTGTTGGAGTCAAAATCGGTCACGACGGAATCAACGCATAAAACTTTCCGGAAAATACTCTCTTTAGAAAAGAGGAGATAATAATTTAAAGAAAAGAAGAGCGGGAAAAACAAATCAAGTTTTGTATGAATTCATACGGTAATTCCTCGAGAAAGGTTGCTCTAACCTCGAACAAACGGATCCCGAGCATCGACACAACGAAATGACTGTAAGGCTCGATCATCCAACTCGCCCGTTCGGCGATTTGGACCAATCAAGACGGTGAACTCGCCCATTTGGCGAGTTGGACCAGTCCAACTCCTCGAACGGGCGAGTTGGACCAAGCAAGACGGTCAACTCACCCGTTCGGCGAGTTGGACCAAGCAAGACGGTCAACTTTCCTGTTCGGCAAGTTGGACCAACCAAGACGGCCGAACAGGCGAGTTGGACCAAGCAAAACGGTCAACTCGCCCCTTCAGCGAGTTGGACTAGTCCAACTCGCCCTGGGGTGAGTTGGGCCAAACATAAACCAGGTCATATGCCTTCCGTAGAACCTTGGCGTATCCACCCTCATTTTTTCTCGATCGGAGTTATCGTTGGAATTTTAGAATAAAAACCACTACGATTTTTTTCCCCGAATGAAGTTCATGGTTATCGTATAAATGACATCAGTTAACTCAACACCACGATTTTCTAAACTATACGAGAAATGTGAACTTCCTAGCTAAAGCGACGTCGTATCATTAAATTTTCTTTCGAAGAAATCGTAAAAACGTTTAAGTCGAAATACGGCCCAAAGAGGCCTAGAACGTGGCTAAAGACCCACTTGCGATTTCATTCGAAAATGAGCCCAGCAATGCTATGAAGGCGTATCATTACTCGCAAAATAAGTAAATCTCGGAAATTGAAAGATAAATGTTTAGTTTCCAAGATAATGATGAAGATCGAGATAAAAAGGAATATTTCCGCGAAGCGATAAACTCGACCTAGAGCAAAAAAGGAAAGACGAACCGACCCATAAGACATATATAAGGGAAGCTAAAGCTAAAGGCGAAGGGTATCCGAAGATTTAGACCTAGAGAATCTTTGTTAGCTTATAAAAACTTAGAACTTAGGTGGATAGAATGAGAGAGTTATGCTCAGACGTTTCTCAATCTTTGTTCGACGGTTCTGGTTTCCTTAAACTCTACAACTCATTGCACTTGAAAACCCTAAGATTTATTCCCGACAAGCTCGGTTTCTATGACTGGCACTCGATTACCAGACGAACTTTCTCCGGCAGTTCGATCTCTTGGTCTACTCTTTTAATTGAACTACGTTCGACTTGATCCTCGAAAGGGATACGTAAGCAGCCTTTCTTAAGTTCCAGTCCCAAATCCTTCAAAAATTTTTCGTCTTTTTGACTATTGCTAAGCGAGTTGCAGCCACATAGGTTTCTCTCGACATAGGTGGTAGAGCTAGCCAACTTAGTCTCGTTTTACTGCTTGTGTTATACGAATTCCTTTGTGATCCCGTTTCGAGAGAACCTTCATGTACGCTTTTGTCACTGGAGCGCTCATACGCAAATCCACAATAAAGATCTATTGTTTTCTAAATTCGTTTTGTTATCTTTTCATGTTTTCCAAGTTTACTCGATTACTTGTCGTTGACTCTCGCAGAGAATCCGGGACCTCAGGGAAAGTTAGGATTTCTTGATTTCCCTTAATTTACAGAAATTGACGGCGTGAATTTCCGTTCCCATAGTTTGGCGCTAGAAAGAGTGGGGGTCGGATTACTCTAACTCATGGCCACAAAACGCTTGATCGAAACGATGTCTGGAAATACGAAATACAATACCGAAGCTCGCAACAACGCTGGTAAAACAACTCCAGCAGTGACTGCTCTCATCGCCAAAGCTTATGCAAACGCCGCAGTGCTTGAGAGAATTGAAAACCTAGTCGCGGCTTTTTGCCAAAGGTGGAGCACCGAAACAAGATCGCAATTTCTCTCACTAAACAGAAAGGGCAACGATAAAATCTATCAAACCCCGTAAAGTTCGTCTCATTACCGAGTTGGAAAAATCACAGCGCATAGGGATTCGACCAAAAGATCTTTTTTGAAAACTTTTCAGAAAAATAAAACTTGCTCTCCGAGAAATTGCGGCGAAACCCTAGATTATTCACGAAGAAAGGAAGCATAGCAAATCGGGCGAAACAACCCCCACTACTGTAGTTCTTCCGAACAATTTCTGAAGAAACGAAGTTGATCTCTATTGAATAACTCGAAACCTAAAACGGATGACGAAAACTAAACTAAGCAAAATGAGAGATCGTATCCCTCACTGCTGAAACGTTTTCTGAAACCTAAGATTTTATAAAAAAGTCAGGCTTCGATTCTACGTGACATATTCAGTGAATTCTCGATGATTGTTACTTAAACTTACTCTGAAAAAACTACTCAAAATCCCATCGGATCATTCCTACGGAAACCAAATAATCTCCGATTTAGTTGACTCCCGATAATTAAGCTCATCACAGCCAAAGTTTCAGAGGCTAAAACGTGAGTTGTCCAAAAAACAGCTCTCGTACAGCCAAACTCGAAAACACGCTTACATAACGACTTTCGTAAAATTAAACTCAACGACTTTTTACGAAACAGCTTTCGTAAAACTAAAATCATAACATTTCCCAGAATAACTCTCGTAAAATTAAAGCTCCACAACATTTTCCGAAACAGCTTTTGTAAAATCAAACTTGACAATATTTTATGGAAAATTGTTCGCAAAGTGAAACGAGTTAGAATTTTATGGTACAAATTTTGAAGAAAAATTTGAAAGCATTTACGAAACGACCGCAACAACATACCATCAAAACTCGACTTGGACCAGTCCTACTCGCCAAACGGGCAATTTGGACCGAACGAGCCGTCAAACTCTCCCACTAGGAAGTTGGACCAAACGAGTTGTCCAACTCTCCAAACGGGCGAGTTGGACCAAACGAGCTGTCGAACTCACCCATTGGGTGAGTTGGACCGAACAAGACGTCCAACTCGCCCATTGGGCGAGTTAGACTGGCCCTATTGGGGAGTTGGACCAAACGATCAGTCCTTTGGATCACCTTTGCGTTCTCCTTTGAATCCCGATCAAAAAGCTTTTCGTTCCGTCTCAATCGGAGTTTCCGTAGAGATTTTATGATCAAAACAAGTTGGACGCACACTGTCCAACTCGCCCTGATGGCGAGTTGGATTTATTCCCTCCAACGCGCCTCATGGCGAGTTGGACATGAAATGTTTTATATAATCTGAGGTTTGATTATTGTTTAGAAAGATTAGGAAGAGAAATGCTTAACAACTTCTAAGTCTAATAGTAATCATGATTATGAGTCTAGGAAAGAGTTTATGAACTGTCTGATTCTTATTAATGCTCGACATTACAATATATATATGAGGGTAATACAAGGGTTTCCAAAAAAATAAAAGGAAGGGAAACATGTGGCTTTGGTTAAGCCAAGGAGCGCCTAATTCAAACCAAGGAGGGCTGGCCATGCAAATGGTATCAACATATTTGACCATATGTTGATCTTTCCAGCTTATGCTAGGCGGTCCAAGCTGCCTTATCCTTCATTTCCAATGGATGGATAAGGATAAACCCCTTTGTTAAGTGTCCGGGTAACTTCTCTTTTACCCGGATGAAAATTTACATTGGTCGAGGTTTTGGTCGACCCAGACCTGTACGGCCTTTACGGACTGTACGGTCATGGTCAATCCAAAACCTTCTCCTTCCTTTCTTCTCTTCCTTAACCCAAATAAGAACCTCAACTTAACACTCCCCCTCAAGCTTGGAAGGTTATGAGGTCTTCCTCATTAAAAACCTCATGAAAAGAAAACCCATTGGGATAAAACCTTGATGAGGGAAAAAGAGTAAAGACCCCATAGCAGGGGATCAGGTAAGTTGGGTCAGATCAACGAGTCCCAAATGATCATGAATGGACTTCATTGTCTTCTTTCTAGCTGCCTTTGTAAACACGTCAGCCAATTGATCCTTACTCCTTGTATAGCATGGCAAGATCACTCCTAACCCAATCATTTGTCCCACCTTGTGGCGATCGACTTCAATGTGCTTGGTTATTTCATGACAAACTGAGTTGGAGTCAATATGGATTGCTGCTTGATTGTCACAATGCATGGTCATTGGTGTAGACTGATCAATCTCCATATGCTTCAATATGCCTTTGATCCACACTAGCTCGTTTGTAAGCATCAACATTGCTCTATACTCAACTTTTGCACTAGAGCATGCTACCACCTTCTGCTTCTTGCTCTTCCATGTAACCATGTTTCCACCAACAAAGGTACAGTAGCCAGTAGTGGACTTCCTATCAGCTCGATCACAAGACAAATCCGCATTACAGTAACCCACAACTTCAGTGCACCCATTGCACCCCATTCAGATTCCTTGATCCGGTGATCCATTTAGGTACATCAATATTCTTTCCACCATGCGCCAATGATACTCCTTTGGGAGTTGCATATGTTGACTCACATCTATTACAACAAAACATATATCAGGTCGGGTAATAGTTAAGTATATAAACTTACCATCAAGCTTCCTATTGAGCTTAGGATCATGGAATGGTTTGGTATCTTCAATCTCCCCCTCACGTGGGACCTTGTATCAATTTTCCAAGGGCAACTTTCCTCCATGATTCTCTACATCTTTCAAAAGATCAAGTGTATACTTTCTTTGGGACATAAACAAACCTTCCTTGGATCTACATATCTTAATTCCAAGGAAGTATTTCATTTCTCCCAAGTCTTTAATTTCAAATATTGATTTGAGAAATTCCTTGGCCGAGTTGATACCACTCTGATCACTTCAAGTGATAATAATGTCATCCACATAAACAAGGAGAACAACAATACCTGATGGGTTTGTGAAAGACAAGAGAGTGTGATCCAGTTCAGATTTCCTAAACCCCTTACCATTCAGGGTTGTGCTTAGCTTATTATACCAAGTCCTTGGTGACTGTTTAAGGCCATAGATAGCCTTCTTTAGTCTCAATATATTTTCCTTCTTGACCAAGTTCTCCAAACCGGGTGGAGGATACATAATAACTTCATCTTCAAGTTCCCCTTGTAAGAAGGCATTCTTCATGTCCATCTGCCAAAGACCCCATTTCAAGTTCACTGCCAAGGACAAGACTATCCGGATTGTATGAAGTTTAGCCATGGGTGCAAACGTATCAATGTAGTCTTCTCCATATGTTTGGGTGAACCCTCTTGCCACCAGTCTTGTTTTCTTCCTATCAACCTTTCCATTTGCAAGATATTTAATTGTTAAGATCCATCTAATTGACACAACCTTCTCCCCTTTTGGTAGTTCACTCTCATACCAAGTGTCATTCTTGATCATAGCATTCGCTTCATCTCCTACTGATTCTCTCCATGCCTTATCTATCATAGCTTCTTCATATGATCTTGGAATGCTATTCTCATCCAGACTGGTCATGAATGCATAATTTTCTTCAGGGTACTTAGTAAGGGAACATACAAATTTAGATGGATGTTCCACAGCTTGTGCATTGTAGTAAGTCCTTGTACCAAAAGAGATTGATGATTCCTTTCTCAACATTGCACTTCTTCTCAAACCAGCTTGCTCCACTTCTTGTCTCTGATCATCCACTTGTTCAAAAACCTCATCTTTCCTTAGAAGAGTACCTCCTGTTGGTAGAATCCATTTTGTTGATCCATGTGGTTCACCCAGACTTGGTCGATCAAGTCTACTCGGCCTTGGTCGATCTGGTTCGCTCGGCCTTGGTCGATCAAGTCTATTAGGCATTGGTCGATCAGGTTCACTTGGCTCACTCGGTTCATTTGGATCTTTTTCTTTTCCCCCAACATCATTTCCATCCTCTGCCTCAACTTCTTCTTGTTTTTCTTCACCCACACCTTGATCATGTAGGTCCTGGTACTGGTTAGGTCCAGGTTCATCATTCCCCCTCTCATAGTCGAGGTGGAAAGATTGTTGACCATCCATCCATCTTGGAATATTATCCTTTGGTCCTTCAATAACACCAATACCAAGTCCTTATATGATCATTCTCAGATTAGTTGCTCTATCTGATTCTTGTGATAGCTCCTCCAAATCTGTCCACTTCCTTTCTTCATAATAGCCTTTTGTTTCCACAAATTTCATCTCCCTTGATACTAACACCCTTCTACTCACCGGATCATAAAATTTATATCCCTTTTGCGTGGCTGAGTATCGAATAAACATAGCCTTGACACTTTTGGATTCAAGCTTGTTCCGTAGTTCACAAGGAATTAACACATAAAAAAGGCACCCGAACACTCGGAGATACTCCAATGGAGGTTTGTATTTGTTCAACACCTCAAATGGAGACTGATCTTGTAAGATCTTGGTCGGTATGCGGTTGATCAGGTAGCAAGCAAAAGCCATTGCATCACTCCAGAACTGTTTAGGAACATTGGAGTGGAACATCATTAACCGGGCAACCTCCATATGATGCTGATTCTTCCTCTCGGCCACACCATTTTTTTGAGGGGTGTAAGGGCAACTTGTTTGATGAAGGATTCCATGTTGACCAAGGTTTTGTTTGAATGCTAGACTTGTGTACTCTCCTCCATTATCTGATCTAAAAAATTTAAGCTTAGCATTATAATGGTTAGTCACATAAGCTTGAAAACTCCTAAATGCTTCAAGAACCCTATCCTTAGATGGCATCAAAGTTATCCAGGTGCATTTCATTTTTTCATCAATAAATGTCACAAAGTACTTATAATTATCCCTAGACATTCAAGGTGCAGTCCAAACATCCGAATGAACTAAATCAAAACATTTATCATAGGTAGTACTAGAAGTTGGAAAAACCGTTTTACAATGCTTGCCTAAAATGCAAGCCTCACACACATTATTTTTAAACATAACACCTAAAAACATCAAGTTCAAAGCTCTAACATGAGGATGACCTAGTCTAGAATGCCACAAGGCATCATTATTCAACATAGAAGCAGAAGTGAACGAGTAAACATAATCAGGAACATGAGTAAGATCTTCTAGCACATATAAGTCTCCCTTGGTTACTCCTTTCCCAATTAGCCTCTTGCTCTCAATATCCTGAAACTTCACATCATTAGGACTAAAGATCACACTGCATCGTAAATCAGAAGTACCCTTTTTCACAAACAGCAAGTTTGAAGTGAAGGCAGGCATATACAAGGCCCTAGATACTTTGTTAAACAATTTCAGATTTCCAATTCCTTTAATTGGAACCTTCTCACCATTACCTTTCATAACATGACCATAAGCTGGTTCAATGTCGTTAATAAGCCTAGTATCACTAATCATGTGATGAGATGCACCAAAGTCAATTATCAAAGGTTTAGACATATTGCAAGCATTATATGAATGACTACTCCTAGCCGGTTCATATGCATTTTCAGACTGACCTAGATAATGATGTAAGTCATACTTGGTTCTAGTGTGATCAACAATACTAGACTCAGTTATAGATGCATCAAAGGAATACCCAAGAGTGTTACCCAACGAGTTACCATTGTCCTTGAAGATCTTGATTAGAGCATCAGTGTCTGATCTCCTAATCAAGTCGTTTTCCTTGAACCTTTGGTTTATCTAGTTACCCGATTGAGTGGTTTGAGTTGTCATGGCCATCATCTATCGTCCATCTCTTTCACTGATCCTCTTGATGGTACCCGCAGCACTTGTCCCAACAGCACTTTTCCCTTGTTGCTCATTTGTCCCATAGGAAAGGTGAGCTCTTGACTCTTTATCCTTCATGAACTTGGCTGGTTTGAGGTGTGGGTGGTATATCCAGCACCGACTCTTCTTATGTCCATGCCTCTTACAATGATCATATTTTCCATTGAACCTCCTTTCTTCAAAACGGTTGTGCATGGCTCTGTTTGCTTGAGGAGCTTCAGCTTGGTTGGGTAGAGAGAGTTCTCCCTTACCTCCAAAGAGTCCAAGAGACCCTTGCTCCTTCTGGATTTGAGCGCATACATCCTCTAGATCATGTAGTTTCCCGGCTCTCAAAATGTGTTTGATCAGGTCATTGTAAGTAGGATTCAAGGTAAGTGAGAGGCCAAAGACCGTGTCTTGCTCTCTTCTCTCATTAGCTCATCTTGATCAATAGTGTTTGGCCTTAACATCTCTGGCTCTGACCATAAAGCTCTGAACTTTCCCAAGTTTCTTGTAAGCTCCATGTCCTCTTGAACCCGATTGTTGATTGCCCGCTTTACCTCAAACACCCTACTCAGGTTAGAGATGTTCCCATACACCTTTTTGAGTGTATCCCACAGATCCTTTGCCTTCTCACAGTAACTATAAGCCTCCAAAATTGAGGGATCCAACGAACTTTGGAGAATGGACATCACAAGCATGTGTTCTTGTATCCACTTGTCCTCCTCGTTTGTGGTATCTTCCTCATCATCTTCATCCTGAGTAATGAGCTTTGGAGCTTCACCAGACGTGATATGTCCCCACAAACCCTTACTTCCCACAACAGTCTTCACTAACCGAGACCATAGGAGGTAGTTTCCCCCCTTGAGTGTAACTGGAACCACAGCCTTGTTATTTTCCATCTTGAGTCTTCAATGAAGTATGAGATCTAAAGTCTTGAGTCTTCTTGTGAATCAAACCCATATTATGAGAAACCTGGCTCTGATACCATGAAATGTTTTAGATAATCTGAGGTTTGATGATTGTTTAGAAAGATTAAGAAGAGAAATTCTTAACAACTTCTAAGTCTAATAGGTAATCATGATTAAGAGTCTAGGAAAGAGTCTATAAACTGTCTAATTCTTATTAATGCTCGATATTACAATATATATATATGAGGGTAATACAAGGGTTTCCATAAAAACAAAAGGAAGGGAAACATGGGGCTTTGGTTAAGCCAAGGAGAGCCTAATTAAAACCAAGGAGGGCTGGCCATGCAAATGGTATCAGCATCTTTGACCATATGCTGATCCTTTCCAGCTTGTGCCAAGCTGTCCACGCTGCCTTATCCTTCCTTTCCAGTGAATGGATAAGGGTAAACCCCTTTGGTAAGTGTCTGGGTAACTTCTCTTTTACCCGGATGAGAGTTTACCTTGGTCGAGGTTTTGGTCGACCCAGACCTGTACGGCCTGTACGGTCATGGTCGATCCAAAACCTTCTCCTTCATTCCTTCTCTTCCTTAACCCAAAATATGAACCTCAAGTTAACATGGAAAGCCCTGATGAGCTTATCCTTTGTGTTCGCTTTCGAATCTCGATCGAAAAACTTCTTGTTTCATCTCAATCGGACTTTACATTGAGATTTGACGACAAAAATAAGTAAGACACGCCTAAACTCCTTGGCTTTCTCCTACTCGACCTCTTGGGCATCCTACTCGCCCTCTTGGGGATCCTACTCGCCCCCTTGGGCATCCTACTCGACCTTACCTCCATCTCTGCGTTTTCCTTTGAATCTAGATTGAAACGTCTCTTGTTTTGTCTCAATTAGAATTACCGTTGGAACTTTACGGCAAAAGCCGCAAAGACTTGTTTTTTCGTATGAATTCAGATTGATCTTATAAAATGGCAACGGTTAACTTAGCACTCTAGTCGCCTCAACTATACGATTAATTTGAACCTTCCTATCAAAATTGACGTCGTATCAAAGGTACTCTTTTGAAGAAATCGCAAAAACGTTTAAGTAAAAAAACAGCCCGAAAAGGTCTGAAACACGACTAAAAACACACTTAAGATTTTAGACGAAATCGAGCCCCATGATATTATGAAGGTCTATCTTTTATTTTCAGGAGAAGATAAAAGAAGTTCTGAAAATAAATGTCAAGTTTCAAAGGATAAACACCAGTATCGAAAATATGGATCGACGAACCAAAACCGCAAGACAGGTTTCAGCCTAAATAAGGCCAGGTAGAACTAATATTTTTACCATTCTTAAGGGGCATACAGACACGAGAAGATGACGGGGAGATGAGCAAGCAAAACAGAGAAAAGGGTAACCCAAACTTTCGAGAAAACTAAGGTATGGCCCACTTGGAAGTTTTTGAAATCAGACTTGGAATTTTCGTAGGAAGGTACTAGGAAATAAAAACGCTTCAGAGATCGCCATAAAACCTAAAGGAACTTAGGATCTAGGAGATTAGTCTAGTGAGCTAAGTCTTGGGCATTTTCCTGTCTCGATCTATTGTTCTGTGACTGTTCAGACATATCTTGCAAACAGATTTAAACTCTCAGAGTACCGAGAAACGATCGCCACGCATACTCAGTTCGCATCCTAAAGAAAGAAGGAACTAGAAACGCGAACGTCATCTTAAAACCGACTTGTTCTTAGCAATTTTCTTAAAACCGACACATTCCTAGTCGTCAACCCGAAACTCAACAAGTCACAATCCTAGCGTCGTCTTTAAACCGACCTGGATTGTCGATCATCCAAATCTTCGAAAGGAAAAAACATACACAACCCTACAAAATATCGGTTCAGCCGTTTTCTTTCGTAAAAAAAGGAGGGAGTAGGTACGTATACTATACTCGTATACTCCCATACTTCAAATTAATTTTTTTGTCTCGGCATCAAGATAGCGCTTTCGACAAAGCAAACTCTCGCAGCAGTAGAAAGAAAATCATTTAGGCAATGTGATGCCTCATAAAACCGATCATCCATTACTGTCGTATAACTATAACATTTTATACGGAAGAGCCTACGGGAAAAGAAAATCGGTGTCATGAAAAATGACTTCGCATATAAGAAAAGAGAATGAGGAAAACACATTCCTCGTTCGCAAATATCCCGAGTAATATGCGAGAGATATTCTCAATTTACTTCTATGCCATTCACTTCTAGTAAAACTTACGTGAAACATCCTTCGTACAGCCAAACCAAGTTATGCGAAGAAACTTTCAGAAATTTTTTCGATGAATATTATAAGAAACATTCATCGTGTAACTGATACCTAAATGGAAAATCGTTTCCAACACCATTGGCCATCTTAGCACGAAAAACTCCGACTTGGCCCATCAATCTCAACAAACGCTCTTTGGCGCTTGGCCAATTACGCCTTCCGATAAAGTCTGAACCGAAATTCAGCATCCTCTTTGGGAAAATTCAAAACTAAGATGACCTTAATGTTAACACGAACGTGCCATGGTCTAATCCATGATCAGCAACGTCCTCGGCGATGCAGCTGAACACATCCTTCAGACCGAGCCAAAATGTTTGAGCGACCACTGCTCCATCCAATCACTTAAGGGCAAAACTACAATCCACGATTAGTCTAAAAAACACCAAGTGAAAATAACTATTGTATAACCCAGAATTGGAAATCATACGATAAATTAATATATCGAAACTTAGTCGACAACCGACCATTTTCAATATGCTCTGCAGTTTACTCTAAACCCAAAACGTTTTACAAGTAAAAATCTGCACATAAGAAAAAACTCATGACAAAGCTCCTAGAGCTATACGAAGCATCCTTAACTATACACGAAATAAATCTCGGGGGGGGGGGGGGGGGGTGCGACTCTTCACAAAGCACATTGAAGGAAGTCGCACATTATTAGCGTCAAATTTACGCGACCCATTGGGACTAATTCCTCGAGAACAAATCAAACAATATAACGTCCAAATAAGAACAACAATTTTGGCCGCAAACATCCCCAAACAAAACAAAACGTTTCTCTGCCGTAAGGTTAGAACAAAAACCTTGTGATGCCGCACATCTTCAAGTCCGCAAACATTTCAAGCACGAAATGCAGAATACGAAAGAAAAACTCAACCTTCGACACAGAGAGATGTCGCTAACGCTCGAAGAACTATTTTTTGTCAAAACTTTCTGAAACGGAATCCTCACCTTAAAAAGGTTCACCTGCGACTATAAAACACACACACCTTCTTAAACACGTATCCTTCGCGGAGATTCAAAAACGGTAATATCTACGAATATGTTTGTTGCTGATGACAACAAACTCTCAACGTCCTAAACAGACTAAGCCATCTCATAGAGATAGCTCTCAAACACCCGACACAAGGGTAATAGCGCTATAAAAGAAATCCGAAATTTTGGTCAGCTCTTTCGGGAGACTAAAAAATTATCTTTGGAGAGATGCTCGATTCTTACCATACAAGTCGTATAAGCCGAGAACATATCGCGGACTTTAAAACGGGATGGAATCAGGTCGAAAGCGACACGGGAAACGTAAGCCGAAGTAGTCATCGAACCCCCTAAAATCGTGATTAGACCTAGGTCTTACCCTAAACCCAATACACTGGTCTCTAACATCTCTAGGCATAGTATCAAACACCCTGATACGAGATCCCCAAATTTGTGTCTTGGCTAATACTCAAACGTCTTCAGAAATCCAGCAGGTTTACACTCTGCAAAAAAACTCTCGAAACAGACCACAAATATAGTAGTTCACCCAGAGTTAGATTATGAGATGACAACTCATACTCTTCCCTCTACATTAACAAAAATACAAACACGCTCTTAAAAGGCGAAACACAATTTATTACAAAAAAAGGTCGCAAAGCGGCTGGGATCCGAAGCCACACGCTGCCCGTCCTGAAAACTTAAATATGGCCACACTAAGCCAAAGTAAATGGCCTGCGAGGCTAGTCTCGAGGAAAAAAACGGTCCAATATACCATGCCATCGGCAGCAACATGCCCGATAATCTCTATATGACACATAGCTAAACCATAAAGGTCTCACTAGAAAACAAGACGTAAGAACCTTATCTCCGTAGAAAACTACGAAAGGCTTATCCCTTCTACAATGGTACATAGGAAGCCTTCACAAGGCGCAACCCCAATCCTACAGCATTCCGCTCTTAGAGGAATGAGTAGAACAATCTCAACAGACCTTTTCAACCATTGATTCCGGCTAACTGTTGGGGTCAAAATCGGTCACGACGGAATCAACGCCTGAAAATTTCCGGGAATGCCCTCTGTAGAAAGAGGACATATTATTTTAAATAAAACAAGAGTGGGAAAAATAAATTCAAATTTTGTATGAATTCATATAGTAAGTCCTTGAGAAAGGTTACTCTAAGCCTCGAACAAACGGATCCCAAGCATCGAAACAACGAAACGATTGTAAGGCTCGGTCATCCAACTCGCCCGTTCGGTGAGTTGGACCAAACAAGACGGTCAACTCACCCATTTGGCGAGTTGGACCAAGCAAGACGGTCAACTCTCCCTTTCGGCGAGTTGGACCAACCAAGACGGTCAACTCGCCGAACGGGCAAGTTGGACCATTCCAACTCGCCCCCGAGGTGAGTTTGGCCAAACATAAACCAGATCTTATGCCTTCCTTAGAACCTTGGCAGATCCACCCTCGTTTTGTCTCGATCGGAGTTATCGTTGGAATTTTACGATAAAAACCTCAGACTCTCTTCCCAGAAAGTTCATGGTTATTGTATAGACGACAACGGTTAACTCAACACCACGGTTGTCTAAACTATATGAGAAGTGTGAACTTCCTAGCTAAAGCGACATAGTATCATTAAACGTTCTTTCGAAGAAATCGTAAAAGCGTTGAAGTCGAAATACGGCCCAAAGAGGCCTAGAACGTGGCTAAAGACCCACTTACGATTTCATGCGAAATTGAGACCATCAATGTTATGACAGAGTATCATTACTCGCAGAAGAAGATAAATCTTGCGAATTGGAATATAAATGTCAAGTTTCCAAGATAAAGATGAAGATCGAGATAAAAAGGAATATTTCCGCGAAGTGATAAACTCGACCCTTGGGAAAAAAAAGGAACCGACCTAGAAGACATATATAAGGGAAGATAAAGCTAAAGTTGAAGGGGATCCAAAGATTTAGACCTAGAGAAGCTCTATTAGCTTATAAGAACTTAGAATTTAGGTGGCTAGAAGGACAGAGTGATACTCTGACGTTTCTCCATCTTTATTCGACGATTCTAGTTTCCTTAGAATCTACAACTCATTGCACTTAGAAAACCTAATCTTTATTCTCGACAAGCTCGGTTTCTATTACTGACACTCGATTACCAGACAAACTTGCTCCGGCAGTTCGATCTCTTGGTCCACTCTTTTAATTGAAATACGTCGCACTTGATCCTAGAAAGGGGTACGTAAGCAGTCTTTCTTAAGGTCCAGTCCCAAATCCTTCAAACCTTTTTCTTATTTTTCGAGTATTGCTAAGCGAGTTGAAGCCACATAGGTTTCTCTCGACATAGGTGGTAGAGCTAGCCAACTTAGTCTCGTTTTACTGATTATGTTATACAAATTTCTTTGTGATCCCCTTTCCAGACAAGCTTCATGTACGCTTTTGTCTCTGGAGCACTCGTACGCAAATTCGAAATAAAGATCTATTGTTTTCTAAATTTGTTTTGTTATTTTTTCATGTTTTCCGGGAATCCGAAACCTTAGGGCAAGTTAGGATTTCTTGTCGTTGGCTCTCGCAGAGAATCCGGGACCTCAGGGAAAGTTTGGGTTTCTTGACTTTCCTTTATTTACGGAAATCGACAGTGTGAATTTCGGTTCCCACAGTTAGAAAACTAAATTGTAGAAATATCGTGGCTAGTCCACCAAAAAATTGTACCGGAATCAACTTGGGAACATATGACAGTGAAAAGACAAAAAAAAAAAATAGAAGCAACAAATATAAATCTGTTGTAAACCTTATGGTTTTGGAATGCACATAATTGGGCTTTATCTTCTTGGTCGATACTTGGACCATAGGCCCATATGATTCACGGATGGGCCAGTCTTATCCAACCGACCAAGACTTTTCCATTTTCTTGTCAAGCCTATCTTTCCATTTATCTTGGCCGAGTTTTCCCCCTTTGTAAACTTGTCCCACATCGAGTATAAGATGTGGGAGAGTCGGCCATATGCCCATATATATATGTGGCCCTTTTGTACTTAGGTTATATACAAGCAATACAATAAGAACAAGTCTTACACACACATTCATACCTAAACCTAGCCGCCTATCTCTCTCTCATCTAACCTAGTTCGAGATCAACCTTTACAAAGACACGAGATTTAAAACACGTTATCAGCACGGTCAAGCTCTAAGCTCAACCATCTCGAGTTCAACCTCAAGCCCTAAGAGCCGGATCAACATCAACCCCACCCGGAAACCCTAATCGCCGAACCTCCCTCTTTCTTAATCTTTTTGATCGATTGATTCCTAAATCTAAGAACTAATCTACTTTGAATCTTTCTTTGATTGATTATTAAAGGTTTCTAAGAGGAAGCCAAGGAGCAAATAGACAAGGATTAAGGTAAGTTATCAAACTTAATCTTGAGGTTCATCCGATTTTAAACCTAAAGTTTAGATCCGATTTTAAAGGTTCATGTTGAGGTTTTTGCGGTTTGATTTTTGAACTTTGTCATTGTTGAAGATTGAAATCAAACCATTAGGTTGCTAGATGCTTATTGTTAGGTTGCTAGACAATCCGAAACTTCTAAAATCCTAATCCAAAAAGGAAAACCTAAATCAAACCGATTTAGACAATTTCCAAATCTAAAAAGGGAAAACCTAAACTAAAAGGAAAATTCTAAAAAGGAAACCCTAATCTAAAAGGAAAACCTTAAAAAGGAAAACCTAATCATAAAAGGAAAACCTTAAACTTAAAAGGAAACCTAAATCTATTTGGTTTAGGAAAATCCGAAAAAGGAAATCTTATCTAAAAAGGAAATTTTATCTAAAAGGAAAACCTAATTCATATTGGTTTAGGAAACTATCCAAATTTTTAAAAATATAAGATTTAAATCCTAAAACCCTAGAATGAATAAGGAAAGTTTGTTTTTGCATGAAATTACATGCATTGGTCGATGATGCTTCGGCTAGACCTAGACCATGGTCGATGATGCTATGGCTAGACCATGACCCGCGATGGTCGATGGTACATACCATGCGGTACGAACAGGTTACGAACGCGGATGGTTGATGGTATGTACCATACGGTACGAACAGTTACGTGCCATGCGGTACAACCCGCGATGATCTGTATAGACCACGACCCGCGACCAGATCACAAACACGGATGGTCGATGACCCGCATCATGATATGCAGATAGACCACGATCCGCGAAGGTCAATAATGCGTACCATCAGGTACGTCTAGACCGTGATCAGCAACGATGATCGATGATGCGTACGTGGTACGGCTAGATCGCAGATGGTCGATGATCCGCACCAGTACATGCGGTTTGACCACGAACCACATGGGTCGATGAAGCGTACCACGAGGTACGGCCAGACCATGTGCTTGTCCAATCGGTTTTAAAACTGATTTTCATTACGATTTTAAATGGACAAAAGATGAGATATAATAAGACCTAAACAATCTGAATCTTATTTTCAGATGCCCAACATCACAAACTTGGACTTTGCAGCCCTCAGTGTCAAAGGTGACAATTACTTGCAATGGGCATTAAACATTGAGATATCTCTTGGAGCCAAAGGCCTAGAGCATTGTATCGTTGAGGGAAACAATCCTAATAAAAAAGAGAACTCTAATGCCCTTATGCACATCCGACATCACATTGAGGAAAGCTTGAAAGCGCAATACCTCACAGTGAATGATCCATATGAGCTATGGAAAGAATTTAAGATGAGATATGATCATCAGAAGACTTTGGTTCTTCCAGCAGCCACCTATGAGTGGATTCATCTCAGGATTCAAGACTTCAAGTCTGTGAATGAGTACAACTCAGCCTTATTCAGGATAGTCTCAAAATTGAGGCTATGTGGCGAGATTGTAACTGATAAGCATTTGTTAGAAAAGACATTCCAGACAATGTCTTCAAGCAATATGTTGCTTCAGCAACAATATAGACAAAATGAATTTAAAACCTACAGTGAACTAATTCATTGTTTATTGCTTGCAGAACAAAACAATGAGCTGCTCTTGAAGAACAGTGAGCTTAGACCACCAGGGTCTAAGCCTGTCCCTGAGGCAAACCATGCCCAACCTAAGGATCGTACTGAAGCTAACCATGTCCAGCATGACCAAAGGGGTCACAGTTCCTCATATGGGCGAGGACGCGGCCGTGGAGGTCAAGTGCGAGGACGTGGACGTGGTAGCCATGGCAAAGGGCGTTTTACCCCTTATGACCGTCCAAACCATTCCAATAATGGACGAGGTAAAGGCAAAGGCAATGGGACATCTTCAAAGCCACAGAATCCTGGAAGCTCACCTTGCCATAGATGCGGAATGATTAACCATTGGGCAAAGAATTGCCAAACACCTAAGCATCTAGTCGACCTCTATCAAGAGAGTCTCAAGGGCAAGAATCCAGAAGCTCATATGGTTTATCAGGATGATGAGGGTGACTTTGATCACAACCAAGATGACCTTATGGATCATGAAATTGATCATAGCAAAGATGATCCCATGGATCATGAAACTTCAGATATGCTGAAGGATAACCAAGTAGAATAAAGTAATGCTTTGGTGTTTTTTTAGGCTTTTATATTTCTAAGTGTTTTTATTTTATAAAAACTTTCTTATTCCTTTCATCATAATAATATGAATGATTCAGACTATATTTTATTGTCTAGAATGAAAGGAAGTATGGACACACTTGTGGTTGATAGTGGATCAAGTCACACGATCCTAAGGGATAATGAATTCTTTGTTGATCTAACATTGAAAGATGCCAACGTAAACACAATAGCTGGTGTATCATCATTGATAAAAGGCTACGGCCAAGTTTATGTTCTGTTACCAAATGGAACATCTAGAAATAGATGAAGCCTTATACTCTCCAGATTCAATGAGAAGCCTTTTGAGCTTTAAAGACATTCACAAGAATGGTCTACACATTGAGACTATTGGAGAAGGAGCCAAAGAGTTCTTGAAGATTTATGAACTCGACCATGACCATAAGAAGGTCTTGGAAACGATACCAGCTATGGCCACTGGTCTGTACTATGCCAAGATCAGTGTGGTCGAAGCCAATGCTATAATAAGCAAGGAATTCAAAGAGAATTTCAACTTGTGGCACGACCGGTTAGGGAATCCTGGGACATCTATGATGCGTAGACTTATCCTGAATTCAAATTGTCATAACCTTAAAGGTAGACGAGTTGTCCCTAAGAATCATACATGTGTGCCATGTGCACAAGGGAAACTCCAAGTCCGAGCATCACCAGTCAAAATAACAAAGGAAACCATAGGTTTTCTGGTAATGATTCAAGGTGACATCTGTGGACCAATTCATCCACCAAGTGGAACATTTAGGTACTTCATGGTACTCATTGATGCATCCAAAAGATGGTCCCATGTGTGTTTATTGTCCACACGAAATCTAGCCTTAACTAGACTACTTGCTCAAATCATCAGATTGAAAGCACACTTTTCAGACTTTCCTTTGAAGACTATACGTCTTGACAATGCTGGTGAATTCACTTCCCAAGCCTTTTATGAGTATTGTATGTCCATGGGGGTGACAGTTGAACACTCTGTGGAACATGTCCATACACAAAATGGTCTAGCCGAATCTTTTATTAAAAGAATTCAAATGATTGCTAGACCCTTACTCATGAAAAGTAACCTACCAACCACAGCTTGGGGGCACGCAGTACTACATGCTGCGGAGCTAATATGCATCAGACCGTCCAATGAGCATAGATATTCACCATCCCAACTCTTAATGGGTCGAGAGCCAGACATCTCCCATCTAAAAACATTTGGATGTGTTGTTTATTATCCAATAGCTCCACCACAAAGAACAAAGATGGGAGCTCAGAGAAGGATGGGAATATATGTCGGATATGATTCTCCTTCAATTATAAAATACCTCGAGCCAACCACGGGTGATTTATTTAGGGCCAGGTATGCGGATTGCCACTTTGTGGAATCTGAGTATCCGACATTAGGAGGAGATAATAGCAGGCTGGTAAAAGAAATTACATCGAATCATACATCCATCACATGGCAAGATCCTCGAACTCAAGCATGTGATCTTGAGGTTCAAAAGATTATACATCTACAAGAGCTACCTAATAAATTGCCAGATTCCTTTGCTGACCTAAATAGAATGACCAAGTCATACATACCAGCTGCTAATGCACCAATAAGAATAGATGTCCAAAAGGGACATAACCAAGTGGCTACAGAGTCTAAGGCACGTCTCAAACATGGCAGACCAATTGGTTCCAAAGATAAGAGCCCTCGCATAATTAAGAAAGGTGCAAGACAAACCGTGGTCGAGGGGCAAAAGGATCTGGTCGATGTGGTCGATCCACCCGTCCCAAGGCTCTGGGACGTGGACGAACCAACGTCCGGACACAGTCCGGACGTACCAGCATCCATAGACATGAGCATTGGTACGGATGCTAAGGAGCCTAATGAGATTTGGGACGCCAAAACTCAGGGTCCTGAACCTCCGAACAATGAAGAGATCTCTATAAACTATACCATGTCTGGAAAACAATGGAACGGAAAGCATGTCGACATGGATGATATATTCGCGTACCATGTAGCACTTGAGATCATTAAAGATGATAATGAGGATCTAGAACCCATGTCAGTATATGAATACATGCAAAGAAAAGATTGGCTTAAGTGGAAAGAAGCCATAAACGTGGAGTTAAACTCTTTTAAGAAGAGAGGTGTTTTCGGTCCTATAATCCGAACACCACATGATATAAAACCAGTGGGGTACAAATGGGTCTTTGTGAGAAATAGAAATGAGAATGGTGAAGTCGTGAGGTATAAGGCCCAACTTGTTGCACAAGGATTCTCACAGAGACCAGGAATCGATTATGAGGAGATTTATTCTCCCGTGGTGGATGCAACAACATTAAGATTCCTAATAAGTCTGGCCATAAGAGAAAATTTGGATTTACGGTTAATGGATGTAGTAACCGCATATCTTTATGGACCACTGGATAATGAAATATACATGAAAGTACCAGATGGTATTGAAATACCAAAGAATGCTAAAGGTTCTCGAGAACAACATTGCATCAAGCTTAACAAAGCATTGTATGGATTGAAACAATCAGGTCGAATGTGGTACAATAGGTTAAGTGAATACTTACTAAAAGAGGGCTACAAGAATGATCAAGTAAGCCCATGTATATTTATTAAGAAATCAGGCCAAGGCTATGTGATCATAGCCGTGTATGTTGATGATCTGACATACTTGGAACGGCCAAAGAGATTTCTCAAACAGTTGAGTATCTCAAGAAAGAAATTGAGATGAAAGACTTGGGAAGGACCAAGTTTTGCCTAGGACTACAAATTGAACATCTTAAGGATGGAATCCTTGTGCACCAAAAGACCTATATAGAGAAGGTTCTTAAAAGGTTTAAGATGGATAAATGTCATCCACTTAGTAATCCCATGGTCGTAAGATCCCTTGGTCTTGAAACCGTACCGTTTAGACCAAAGGCAGAGGATGAAGAGGTGCTCGGTCCGGAGTATCCTTACCTCAGTGCTATCGGTGCCTTGATGTACTTGACTACACATACTAGGCTGGACATATGTTTTGCTTTGAGCCTCTTATCCAGGTTCAGTTCATGTCCGACCATAAGGCATTGGAATGGGATCAAACACATCCTAAGATACCTACAAGGAACTAAGGATGTAGGATTGTTTTATTCTAACCAAAACAAAGAAAGCTTGATTGGTTTTGCTGATGCAGGTTTCCAATCCGACCCACACAGTGCTAAGTCCCAAACAGGTTATGTTTTCACGTTTGGAGGCACAGCCATTTCATGGAGATCAGTCAAGCAGACTATATCAGCAACATCATCCAACCATTTGGAGATATTGGCTATCCATGAAGCAAGTAGGGAGTGTGTCTGGTTGAGACTCATGACGCATCAGATTCGGACATCATGTGGGATCACGGATGGAAAGGATGAACCAACCCTCCTTTATGAAGACAATGCGGCCTGCATGGCCCAACTCAAGGATGGGTACATCAAGGGTGACAATACTAAGCATGTTCTCCCAAAGTTCTTCTTCACCCATGATCTACAGAAAGAAGGAGAGGTCAAGGTACTCCAAGTCAGATCCAGTGAGAACTCAGCCGACCTCTTCACCAAGGCATTACCAACTTGCACGCTCAAGAAGTTTATGTTCCAGATTGGTATGCGATCATTGAAAAGCCTTCAGTGACGTTCACTTCAGGGGGAGTAATGCGGCTGTACTCTTTTTCCTGTCTATGGCTTCCCATTTTTTTACCGCATTGGTTTTTGGGTTTACCATAGAAAGGTTTTAACGAGGCAGTATACCAAACGCATTACGAACTCTAGATGGTTATGGCATTCAGGGGGAGTGTTGTAAACCTTATGGTTTTGGAATGCACATAATTGGGCTTTATCTTCTTGGTCGATACTTGGACCATTGGCCCATATGATTCACGGATGGGCCAGCCTTATCCAACCGACCAAGACTTTTCCATTTTCTCGTCAAGCCTATCTTTCCATTTATATTGGCCGAGTTTTTCCCCTTTGTAAACTTGTCCCACATCGAGTATAAGATGTGGTAGAGTCGGCCATATGCCCATATATATATGTGGCCCTTTTGTACTTAAGTTATATACAAGCAATACAATAAGAACAAGTCTTACACACACATTCATACCTAAACCTAGCCGCCTATCTCTCTCTCATCTAACCTAGTTTGAGATCAACCTCTACAAAGACACGAGATTTAAAACAAAATCGTGCAAATTTTGTGGCAATCCACCGAAAAAACTTTCCCATCCGTTAGACGAAGTGCAAAAAAGAGAAATATATTCAAACAATTTCCAGGAATACTTCTGTGAGAAAAACCGTAGTAATTTTTGTGGCAACTTACATGGAAAAAAATATTTGTCGTAAAGCAGAAGTAAATTTACGAGGACAAGATTTCTTCATAAAATACATGTGATATTACTATGGTTTTACGACGAAAAAAATAAATTCATCGTAACTTTGTTGTAAAATAAGGAGTATACTGAAGATTAGTTGATTATATCGAACTTATTTACTCGTAAATTTGTTGGTATACCGAAGTAAAAGATTTGTTAATGATTTTGTTTTAACTCTGTTGTTAAATTCTCCCACCAATGACGAAATTTTTTTTATATATATCATTCTCTCTATTGAAAGACACAAACCATATAAAAAAAACTAAAAACGAGAAGGAGAAAAAATGATTGCAATGGCAATATATATATAAGTTACGAAGTTGGATGTATGCACACATAGTTTCTGATACAAGAGTGGCGAAGGAATTTCTCAACGGTCTAGAGATATTCATGTTTCAAGCTAGTTGTACACTAATCACACATGAAATAGGTAAGATGTTATGTCATTGTCAGAAGTGCAAAGAATACAAAATTTGCTCATGTCAAAATTGTATGGAACCATTTAGGAAATAGAGGTTTTAAACCGCATTTCTATATTTGGTTTCAACGTGAAGAGGACTATGTTCGGAATGAAGATAGTAGTAGTAATAGTAATTTTAAGGATGCTGGTTAAAGTGATCAAGAACCAATTCATTTTTATAATGAAAATGAGGAGTAGCTGGTAAATCATGATAGGGTTCACGACATGGATACAAATGCATCTCTAGAAACTATTACAACAATAGCTGATGAAACTGGAAATGTTGAAGAACTTAACTTGGATGCAAAATTTTTTTATGAAATATTAGATGCTATGAATCAATCAATCTATACAGGTTGTACATAAGATATCTCTAAATTGTCTGTATCAGCTAGGATGATGAATAGTAAACTGATGATAATTTACTTGAAAATTGCCTGGATGCATGGGCCGAGTTGTTTAATGAGTATTTTCCAGAAGACAAGGTGCCAGCTGATTCTTATTATGAGATTCAAAAATTGGTTTATAGTCTTGGGTTGCCTTTGAAGATGATAGATGTTTGCAACAACAATTGCATGATCACAAGAAAAAGATGACACCAGAGCACATTAAGACCACTGCATAATCTACTGGGTTTCCTTCGGAGATGATAGATGTTTGCATCGACAATTGCATGATCTAATTGGACCATGACACCAGAACACATTAAGAATATTTGTTCAAGTGTTTTGCGGTTTGGTTTTATTTAACGAATTTAAAAGTTAATTTTCAAATAATTTTATTATATATTTTATTCATTTTCTAATATTCATTTTCCAGCAAAAATGGAATGTATGGGGTGGTCTCATCAGCTATTGGACTTGGTCTGAATCTCACACAATTCTCTGCTTCTAGTTTGACGAAGTATGAGCACGGCCATTTGCCGATGGTTCATACTTCAAGCCAAACATCCCACGCCAGTGTCCGTCTGCATATTGTAAGTGATATATTTCAATAATTATTTTCCTTAATAAGAATTTTATTAATTGTATTCAATCTAACTTTAATTATTTAGGTCACAAAGAACATGAGAGTGCTAAGATCGCTTTCCGAACTTTTTCAGGCTACACACTCATATGGCCGTGTTTTCACATTTTCTTTTATTTATTACTTTACTTTGCAATTTTATATAAGTAAAATTTTCTTTTCTTTAAAAATTGTCCCTAAAAAAGTGGTTAACGATGGGAGTAGGATCTGTTAACGATGTCCAACGAGCGACATCATCTTACACTCAGAGACATGATGAGAAGTCTCTTGGAAGTGGTCTGATTTGAATGCGACGCAAGCTCGTGTGGAGTCCCTCGAAAGTCTTCTCGACCTTATGGTGGACGGAAACCTACAGATGCAGAGGATGTTGCAGATTAGACGGCGGAAACTCTGGATTCCAGATCCACCTATCCGTTCTGCGAATGAGGAGACGGAGGAGAGAGAGAATGAACACCAGGGACTACTTCGAGGACGACGACACCCTCAACCGCTAGCTTTGTTTTCACTATCGTTTTTGTATTATAAATTTAAATATTTTTATTTATGAAATTACTTCCATAAATGTATTATTTTTTATAATTTTTATATTTTATTTATACTTTTAATTGTTTTAAAAATTATTATTTATTTTTTAAAAAATACAACATTCGTAGTAAAACCGTTATTACATTTACGAGTACTTGACAAGGAAGTCGATGTTACTTCCTCGTAATTTGTTACGAGTAAAATATGAGGATTTACATGTACATTTGTCGTAAAATATTTCAAGGATTAATAACCACTTCCTTGTACTTTTGTCATAAAATTTACACAGCTTGAACTTCGATTTCACTTAGAAATTTTACAAGAACTTTACAACAACATTTTACGAGTCCTTTATGACGAGACCATTTCTCGTAGTTTAACGACCACTTTACAACGAAATTTTTGCATGGTATTTACGATGAAACCTTGTCATCGTAAAACTATGAGGATTTTACGACGAATTGTCCGTTACGATGGGCGTTTTACGACGATTATGATATGATTGGTAGTTCGTCGTAACTCTCCATTTACGACGACTTAACAACGATATGGGTCATCATAAGTTGTATGTTTGCTTGTAGTTAATTATTTCTAATAAAGATAGTAGATGGATCGACACATTGATCTGATCCATAATTTTGTTTCATGAGAGATTGTGGAATGCATTGATGTATTTATCGCATTTGCCTTTGTTCTTCTCCACAGGATCGTAGAAGACAACTTTGTGAACATTAGTCAAACACATTTTATTCTTCTGTGGATAACAAACTGCTCCCACTGTAGCCGTGATGGATCTTCCAAAAAAGAGAAGATTTTCAACCTGATTTGGTCTCCAGAACATGAAAACCCACAGGGACAATGCATTCCCCTATCTCTACTTCTACATTCTTGATCATTCTAGCTAATTTTGCCTTGGAGTTATCCACATGTTAAACTAGCTTGAGAAGTTTCCGCTATTAATCCTAATAGTTCAATAGGATATTTAGCCATGATGTTGACGGCAGATCCATTATCGCAGAGGGCGTATGAGAAATCCTAGTCCTCGATACAGTAAAGAATCACAAACTTCCCAAGATCTTGTCTTCTTGGGTTCACACCTAGCTAATTGAAACATCATCTCAATGTCCACATATATCTTTTTTTGCTCTTTCTGAAGAACTTACCAAGTCTATACTGATGATAGGCATCCTCGAAAGACATATCCTTAGAAATTCTCTTCACTCTCTTGTGAAACTCATCAATTTCGGCTTTGTTGGCTTCTCTCCTGAGGTCGTTAGGAACATAGGACTTCCTAAATTTCACTCTCTTTCTTGAACGCTTCCCAGAAATCATCATCTATGATGGCATTGACCTGGTGCCTCTGGCTTGCTTCACCTTTTCCTTTAATCAGAGCCTCTCGCTTTTTGACAACTTCTGTAATATGAACAACTTTGGTCTATAGCTTCTTCATAACCTCATAAATCTATTGAAACTGAATTTCCAGCTACTTAACACTAGTGTTCAGAACTTCAAATTTCCCATTCAGCTCAATGTCAATAGAGTCAAACTTCTGATTTAAATCAACAACCATCTTCTGCTGGCCTTCAAGGATTTGTTCCAGCATAGAATCAATCTTGCTCTCTCAATTTGTTGCATCATCATTGGGAAAGTTTTTGAGGAATGCATTCTTCATGTTATTCCAGGTAATAAGAGATCCTTGTAGTTTCTGCTTGAACCAAAGCTGCATCCCCAGACATAGTGGGTGGGAAGAGTTTACAGAAGTAGTAGTTTTCAAAGACTCCATTGAACTTAATAATCATGCTAAATCCTCGAATTTCCTGATGTCTTACATGAGTAGCTCATGAGGAAGATCATGAAAGGGATGCTTGCCCACAAAATAGATGTATGCAGGTTTCGGCTAAAGTTATTCTTTGAGAATGCAGAACGACGAGTTGCAGACCTGTTAGCGTAGAACTCATCAGGCATGTTGTAGTCTTTGAGTTCCCTCTGTCGTTCAATACCATCAATCAAAGCAACAGCAATTTCATCAGGGATAAAACCCCCCCTGATCATCTGTTTTCTGACATGTTGCATTACATAGATGACCCTCTCGATTATGCATGTTTCCTTGCTTATTACGAATCAACACATTCAGAGCAACCATATTTTTTTCCGTGAATGGTGTCGATCGACACAGAATTGGTATTTGTTGACACTATGTTATGAGTGGTGTCTCTCGACACCTTGTGAGTGTCATTCCGCACTAGCCATATGTTGTGCATCTCCAGCTTCAGTAGCAGCTCTGAGATTGAGAGATCTTTGAGCTATTTTAACTTGTTTTTTCTCGTACTCATATACATGTACCTCAAACACATTAAAAGAAAAGTGAGTAAGCTAAAAACGAAAATCTAAATAAAATCCTACACATAGTCTAATGATTATCAGAGTCCCGCGACAAATTTGATAAGCTCAAATAAGTCTAAATACTACACCAATCTCTTATATGGAAGAGTTGTTTTGATGGTAATTTGAGCATATCATATCATGACACCAAAGCGAGGGATCAGACATGAAGACTCACTTTCGCCTTACATTTTCATAATGTATAGTGAAGTTATATATGACCTCTATGCCACAAAGCTTTGGGTGCTGGAACACTCATTTCACTTGCGGATGGCAGGATGTTCTTCAGCAAAGCAAAATCACATAATTTTGAAACCTTAAGACAATCCTGAACCAATATGAAAAAGCTTAGGCCAATGTATCAATCAAGGAAAGTCCGTGATCACATTCTCTAACAAGACGCCCGTGGGACTTAAAGAAATTAAGCACGCATCAATAAAGGAAAGAGACTAAGCCTGCTTAATCCCCTAGCCCTTGAAAATGGAGAGAGAATATATGGAACTGTATGAAACACTTCGGCAGAAGAAAAATGATATGTTGACATCTATTGTTGACATAATCCATCAAACGTCCATACCTTGGTTTTTAAAGTTTTAAATTTGATTTCTTGTAAGGAATGTTTAGTATATTATTTGTACGAGTTGTCTACTGGGTTTGATTCCGAGTTATTTGGCGGATTCATTGTCTACTTGTCAGCCTTTTGCAAGGGCTACATGTTGGTTAGGCTTAACATGGCTAGCTTGCTGGCAAAATGATGTCTTCTGTATAGCCTCGATCTAGTGTACCGTATAACTCGTCCAGTATCCTCTTTCAATTGATGAAAATTTGCGTAATCTGAAAGAGAATCCTTTGTAGATAACTTTGTGGCCGTAGCCCCACGTCTGACACCATAACTGGTTGATGCCTACTGGTCATTACCACATTTATTTTTACAAAAAAAATAATGATATGATTTAAAAAAAATGACATGACATCAACTTAATTATGACATAGATTATTCCCTTATAAGACTTTATACATTTGGAAAGACTTCTTAGACATGAAAATAAATTTTATGTATATATATTTATTTTGGTCATATTTTTGAAATATATTAATAACTAATAAATCATTTATCACCACTACAACAATATATATAACATAAATAAACAAATAAACTAACACTACAAGAAAACATTGTTATTCTGAGGGACATACCGAGGGAAAATGAGTTCTTCAGAATTTTCTGACCAAAAACCGAGGAAACCAAGAAATGTGGTTTCCTAGGAATTTTCGGAGGAAATTCCGAGAAAGACACATTTCCTTGGTATATTCCGAGGGAATACCGAGGAAACTATGTTCGTCGGAAAAAACCGACGGAGATTTTAAAAATTCCGAGGATTTTTTGTAGCCGTTAGAGAGCCGTTGGGGGATTTTAAAAATTCCGAGGAAGTGTCGGTTCTCCTCGGAATTTCCTCAGTATGTCGGCAGGATTTCATCTATAAATACAGCCACCCTCTTCCTCTTCATTCACTCCATTTATTCTTCTTCCCTCCCACTATCACGAATTTGGTTTCAAAAAAACATGTCTTCTTCAAATTATTTTCGTTCTTGGATCGATCGACCTCATTTGGATCCGGACACGAGATTGCTTACGGAAGAATACCAACGAGGTATAACCGAATTCATGGGGTTGGTTCGCCGACAACCGGAAGCAGAAACATGTAAGTTAAGATGTCTTTGCTCTAACTGTAAAAATAGAAAGGTTATTAAAGAGTGGGATGTTTGTACTCATCTATATTTGAGTGGGTTTACGCGAAGTTACAAAATTTGGTATCATCATGGGGAAACTGATTATGAACGTGGTAGTATTAGCGAACCTCAGCCGGCAGTTAGATTAAAAGAACCAATTAGAACGGATGTAGATTATGGTGTTGGTACTGAGCAGATGGTAAATGATCATTTTAGAGGGGAAGATTTACCCAATGCAGAAGCTAGGAGATTTTATGATATGTTGGATGCTGGAAAGCAACCATTGTACGAAGGTTGCATAGATGGTCATTCAGCTTTATCATCTGCTACAAGACTGATGGGCATTAAAACAGATTATAACTTGGCTGAAGACTGTGTGAATGCGATAGCTGATTTTGTTAAAGGTATTCTACCTGAGGATAATGTAGCTCCAGGTTCATACTACGAGGTTTAGAAACTCGTAGCTGGTGTTGGTTTATCTTATCAGGTAATAGATGTATGCAACGATAACTGCATGATTTATTGGAGGGCGGATGACCAGCGGATTACATGCAAATTTTGTGGGAAGCCTCGTTATAAAGATACGAGTGGAAGAGTTCCAGTGCCATATAAAAGGATGTGGTATTTGCCTTTGACGTAAAGGTTGCAGAGGTTGTATCTTTCGGAACGCACAGCGCAACGAATGAGATGGCATGCGGAGCACTCAACAGATGGTGAGATTAGACATCCTTCAGATGCAAAAGCGTGGAAACATTTCCAATCAAAGTATCTCGCCTTTGCGTATGAGAGAAGAAATGTATACCTTGGATTATGTACTGATGGTTTCAGCCCGTATGGGAAGAGTGAAAGACAATATTCTCTATGGCCAATCATTGTTTCACCATACAACTTACCCCCAAACTTGTGCTTGCGACGAGAATTTATGTTTCTCTCCATTCTCGTTCCCGGACCAGAGCATCCTAAGAGATCACTTGATGTGTTTCTTCAGCCACTAATATATGAGTTGCAACAACTATGGGCTGAAGGTGCTGAAACATACGATATTTCGTGTAAAGAGAACTTTCAAATGCGGGCAGTACTAATGTGGACAATAAGTGATTTTCCAGCATATGATATGTTATCTGGATGGACAACGCATGGGAGGCTATCATGTCCATATTGTCAAGATGACACAGATGCTTTCCAACTAAAGAACGAAAGAAAAATGTGTTGGTTTGACTGTCACAGACGATTACCACCTGACCATCCATACCGTCGGAGTAAGACTTTGTTTAGGAAGAACAAGCAGGTGTTTGATGGTCCACCTAAGGAAGTTAGTGGGAAAGGTTTGAAGACACAACTAAGAGATTTTGGTGCAGCAAGGACGCCAGACGTCGGTGGACATGAGCGTTTTCCGGTAGATGCTGTTGGAGAACTACATAACTGGCACAAAAAAATATTTTCAGGGATCTGCCATACTGGGAGGATCATCTGCTAAGGCATAATTTAGATGTCATGCATATTGAGAAGAACTTTTTTGACAATCTCATGAACACGATCCTTAACGTTCAAGGTAAAACAAAGGATAATTTGAAGTCAAGACTGGATTTAGTCGATATATGTGCTTGTTCAGAACTTCATGTTGATGGGAATGGTAGGGCTCCTTTTCCCATATACCGACTTGATGCAGAGGGGAAAAATGCGTTCTTTGATTGGATTTCAAACGATGTGGAGTTTCCAGACGGTTACGCATCTAATTCAAGTTTCCAGTAATAAACTATGTATAATAAAACATTTTTAAAAAAATTTAAAAAATATTTATAAACCTTTTTCTATATTTATAAACGATTTATAATTTTTTATACATATATATATATAAATCATGTATAATAACAATTTTTAAAAATTTTAAATTTTTTTATACATATATATATATATGTATAAATCATGTATAATAACAATTTATAACAATTTTATAATTTTTATATATTAAAACTATTTTTGTAATTATTAAACTATTTTTTATATATTAAAACAATTTTTGTAATTATTAAACTATTTTTTGGTGAGTATTGTGATTATGAAAACGTTTTGGAATTTTTTTTTTTTGTTTTTATTAATTCTGTGGTTATGAAAACGTTTTTTGTATATGAAATCTATTTTTTGTATTATAAAATCATTTATATATTTATTAAACATTTTTAATATCTATAAAAAATCTTTTGTGATTAAAAACTACTATTTGGGATTTAAAAAAAATATATATATATATATATATATATATATACATGTCTTATGATGATTAGAGCCGGTCTCGACAGCGTCGTAGTCGTGGTGGTACGGGGAGCCACTCCATTCAGGGTTCCGTATCGCCCCACAGCTCCTACCATACATCTCCCTCTCCATTTCCCTCTCCTGCTCCTCCCGCTCCCGTTGCTGCACCCGCTCCTGCTCCTTCTCCTGAGGGTCCTCCGGGAGTGATGAGAGTTGCGGAGTTTGTTCGACAGCCCGATCGTGACCATCTTCCCTATCTCACTCTGTATCCACGTGGACGGGGTCAAACATGGTAATTAAACCTATTTTTTTTTCATTAAAATTTGATTCATTTTTAATAATTTGTTCTTTTTATTAGGTTCAACCGATCCTCGAACGGGATCAGCGCATGGATCAACCGTATGATGTACTCGGCCCTCGACAAAGGACATCTGACTTTCACCGACTTCCTTACCGACAAGCAGCATCTATGGTTTCAACAGTTTGCGGTAATTATTCTAATTTTTTACTTATATTTTTAATCTTTAATATAAATTTTCTACTAATTGTGTTTTATTTTCAGCAAGAATTCAACTGGAATGCCGATGATACGTTGTATATCTATCACCACTTCGTCCATAAAGTTATGGACAACTATGGGAAGCAGATCCACGAGTGGAAGAAGAAGTGAGAAATAAACAAGGTTGGTTTTTATTTATTAAACAATTTTTTAATTTAATAAAATATTTTTTAATTTATTTAACAATTTTTTTTATTAAAAGGTCCCAAGTCGATGAACCTCACGGTCTGGCAGGAGTTGGGTGTGCATTGGAGTAAGGATGAGACGAAATAAACTTCTTCCACCAACTCCACCAATCGCAGGAGCGAGCGTAAAGGGAAGGGCGTCTTCAAGCATAACTTGGGTGCTCAATCTATTGCCACTCTGGGGGATCGCATGGTAAGCTAGTCGCTTTTTATTCTATTATTTAAGTTTTTAAATTTTATTTTTTGTGCATTTCTTCTAATTACTAATGTTTGTTTAATTTATGTTTTTTTTCAAGGCGGAAGAAAATGAGGGCGAGCCGGTTGATGATCTCGCCCTAATGAAAAGGGCGTATACCAACAAGAAGACCGGCCAGATTGATGATGGTGTTGTGAGGGATGTGGTCACCCTGATCGACACTCAGGTGGAAGACGAAGTGTCTCAGCCTCAAACCGAGGATGACAATTTGAGGGGTTCGACCTACTTGCCTCGGGTTCGGATCAAAGAAATCGTTGAATCAGTAAGTTCTTTTTTTAAAGTTCAATTCATCTTTTCTATTATTTAAATTTGGCACTTTCCTATTTCAGTCGGTTCCAAAGAAGAAGGGACGTTTGTTCGGTTTGGGTCGTCGGTCCCGATCGGTTCCGTCTTCTGCTGCACCATCGCCATTTGTTGATCCAGAAGTACTTATGGGTCAGTTGCAGGACAAGGATGATCGCATATCTGCGTTGGAGACCAAGATGGCGACTCAACAGGTGGGCTTTGAGGAACAGAGGAAGCTGAACGAGCAAATGATGGAGATGATGAGGAGGTTGCACCCGAACGAGGTGTTCCCGAGCATGCCAGACCCGAACGCCCAAAACCCGTAGTTTTTTTTTCAAAAACTCGGAATGTTTTATTTTTATTTGTACGACTTTGAATTTTATATAATATGTTTTCAATTTTAATTTTAATTTTATATTTTCAAATTTAAATTTCAAAAATTTAATTTTTTGAAAAAAATTAATTTTTTTGGATATTCCGAGGAAGAGCTCCCTCAGAATTTTCCGAGGGCAGGCTTCCTCGGAATTTTCTGAGGGCAGTGTTCCTCGATATTTTCCGAGGGCAGGCTTCCTCGGAATTTTCCGAGGGCAGGCTTCCTCGGAATTTTCCGAGGAGCAGTCTTCCTCGGAACATTTCGTCGGAACTTCCGAGGATTCGTCCCTCAGAAGTGCCCTTGGTATGAGCCTGTTTTCTTGTAGTGTAATTACAATTACAATGTAAAAAATTTCACATTAAATAAATAATTTTATATATAGATATATTAAAATTTAAATGTGCTTCAAAAATACAAAATTAAACCAAAAGTTAAACCAAGACTAATAAAATAAAAAATTCTTGATAATTACTATTTAAATTTTTATTAGCATTTATTGGTATATTAAGTTAAGTAAAATTTTTGTTTCATCATTTTAACTAAAAAAATATCTAAAACTTATTATAATTTATATATTTAAGTACACACATACTTAAAATTAGGGATAAAAGACATACTTGAAATAAGTAATCATTAAATATGATATAAATATGATTTTTATAATATATAATTTAAAATATATTGAGATTTAAATAAATAAAATTGAAATAATTAAACCAAATCAAAAGAAAAAAATTCATAACAAATATTTAAGATTTTTTTTCTAAATCTATGAAATTAAAATATTAAAATAATAATTTCACAATCTAAATTATTATTATTTTAAAAGAAAGTAATATTATTTATAATTATTATTTATGCGTATGGAGCATAAAAACTTCTAGTTGCCATATATATACGGTACATAAGTATTCCCTATATACAAAAAAACATCTAGAAAGACATAGAATAAGTTCATAGCTATGTTCATTTACAATGTCCACTGGTTTCAGAATGATAAATTTTTGCGTGAGAGAGATTTGTTGAAAGAAAATGTGAGAAAGATGCTGGATGATGAGAGTATGACTCATACCGGGCAATTCAAGCTCATTGACGATCTACAAAAATTAGGGATTTCTTACCATTTTGAACGGGAAATTGACAATATATTAACAACTTCTTATCAAAAAGATAGAAGAAACTTCACTGAGTATAAAGTGGAAAAAGATCTACATGCCACAGCGCTGAAATTCCGACTACTCAGACAAAATAGTTTTAATGTTTCATAAGGTAATTATGTTTCCAGTCCCTTCATTTTTATAGAGGTTTTAAAGTTTCTTTTATCATTTTAGAAAAAGTTTTGATGTAAAATTTAAATTTCATTTCTTTGGTTTTTTATTACCATTCATAATTTGTAGTATATATATATATATATATATATATATATGTGTGAGTGTGTGTGAAACTATTTTTTAGCTTAATGCCAAACGATGTTTTCCGGTTAGATCAGGGAGAAAAGAAATGATATACAGTGTGTAATATCTTTGTTACTTTAACCAAAGTATTCTAAAAGAATATCAGTAGAGTTAGTATATCTAATGAGATTGTTTATTACAGATGTATTTAATGTTTTCATGGAGAACTGTGGGAGGTTTGAGAGCGATGATATAAATGGTCTATTATCTCTGTACGAGGCATCATATCTTTCAACAACATCGGATATTAAGATTTTTTGCAACTCAACAACTCAGAGACTTTGTTGACACTAATGGTAACAAAGATTTAGCATCATGTGACATCGTACAGATTGTGGTTCAAGCGTTAGATATGCCCTACTATTGGCGAATGAGAAGGCTAGCCACCAGATGGTACATAGATATGTATGGAAAGAGACCTAACAAGAACCTTGTCTTAATTGAATTCGTCAAGCTCGATTTCAACATCATGCAAGCTGTTCACCAAGAAGAACTTAAATACGTCTCCAGGTATATGTTAATTACTAGACATATTGCAATTCTACATGTGTTATACCTATTTACAACCCTAGATAAAACAAAAATACATAGGCCATACATTTATTTATGCCATTAATTAGTTTTAAGATGAAAATTTCATAAACTTTAACATGGTATTCCAGTCCTTTTAAATTCAATTGAGTATGTGGAACTCTATCGTATTTGAATCTAAATGATTACACAAAGTCAACACCATAACAAACTATTGGGATATAAGTGTTGGCACACATAAAATTCAATTAATTTAGAAATCCCCAACATAAAATGATATCTCCTATATATTAAAGGATAATTATTTATAATAATGATTACAAATTGCCATGGTGATAGTCTCACAATCATTTAAACTTTAAAATGCTGACATGTCACAAGGAGATCGCTTCTCAAATAGTCGTACAATTTAATATGTTTACACACTAATTTTTCTAATTTCACAGGCAATTTAATATGTTCACAAACTAATTTTCTTAATCAATTCATTTTTAGTTTCTGCACTTGTAACTTTTGTATTAGTGAATTAAAGTTCTCTCCGTGCAACTACTAAATAATATCATTGCTGAAAGAAATAAACTACAAAATTATTAAGATTTGCATGAACTAAAATGCTGGAATGAGAAACTTTTTAGAATTTGAAAGTTTTATACCTTGTCGAACTTGTCCATGATTGAGGCTTATGTACACGAAGACAACAAATAATTGTAACTGATTATAAATTAAGTATATTTGAATTTTTAATAAAAATTACATAATTTAAATGAGTACCTGAACCCGAATCTGAATCGAACCCATAATGATTATAACAAAATTCAAACCAAAACTTGTAAATATCCGCATAGATCAATTGTATCCAAACGGAAATCTGAATATTCATCTCTCAAATTATACAAAAAGTTCCTTTACTACAACATAACATAAATTATATAATCAACTATTTCGCTTCACACATGACACAGATCACTACTTAGTAGTATAGTATAAAGTAGAATAGTTTTATATTATATATATGTTCCTCTTGATATACATGTGGTGTGAAGCTTGTGGAGGGAGACAGGTTTAGCTAATCAACTTCACTTTGCTAGAGATAGAATAGTTGAGAACTATTTTTGGACTATTGGAAAATCCAAGAGCCTCAATTTGGTTACGTTCGACGAATAATTGCCAAAATAAATGCACTTATTACTACTATCGATGACATCTACGATATCTATGGCACCCTTGAAGAACTTCAACTCTTCACTACTGCGTTTGAAAAGTAAAGACTCCAAAATTGCAATTCTACATCAATGTTTGTGGTTGTTTTTTTCTTATAAATTATGTGTATACATGATACTAATTTAATTTTCTCTATATAATATGTTTCAGTTGGGATGTGAATCGTCTTGATGAACTCCCCGAGTACATGAAGTTGTGTTTTCTTGTTGTGTACAATGAAGTCAATAGCATTGGATGTGATATTCTCAGAACTAAAAATATCAATGTGATTCCTTTCCTCAAAAAGTCTGTAAGTATATAGTAATAATTATCTTGAATATTGGTAAAAAAATTATTTTCAAGCAAACATTTTTGTAACAGATTTTCTAGAATTTTAGGGTACCTAGTTTTAAATAATATCTATTGGACGCTTATTGCTTTATTATTTATTATTATTATTATTGTACACACACACACATATATATATATATATATATATATATATATATATATATACATATATATACACACACTTCTACATACTTGTACTTTCTTAAGACTATTAGGTTATATTATTGTATCACATATTTGTCTAAATGTCCTGCAAAATGAAACCATTCTCACAAAATATTTATGTCTCAAAGTCATGGAAACTCTTGCAAATATTGAAGATATTCTCCTTTCTAATTATCTTACATTTTAGTGGGCAGATGTATGCAATGCATTTTTAGTAGAAGCAATATGGTACAAAAGAGGGCACAAACCAAATATAGAAGAGTATATGCAAAATGCTAGGAAATCAGTAGCAGCCCCAACGATATTTGTTCACTTCTACTGTGTATTCTCCGACCAACTCTCTATTCAAGTTCTGGAGACATTGTCCGAACACCAACAAAAAATTGTCCGATGCTCTGCGTCTATGTTCCGTTTAGCGAACGACCTTGTAACCTCGCCAGTAAACCAATTTCTTCTAAGTTTATTTAATATTAGCTGGAGGCGCAAGTTTCTCACCTTGTAACTCTCACTTATCCGCCTTTCTTACACCAACCTTTTCATTACAGCCATTAACCGCCAATTAAAATTTAATGGTTTGCTAAAGTACTTTAAAACTATGATTACAATGTTCACTACCAATAATATAAGAATAATCTTTAAATGTTTTATCTGAAACATGACTGAAACAATAGATATGCATGTAGTACTTGTGAAATAACTGATACATGGCCTTCTTATATTTTATGAATATGTGTATCTATGTATAGGATGAATTGGCGAGAGGAGATGTCCTCATATCGATCCAGTGTTACATGAACGAGACCGGAGTTTTGGAAGTAAAAGCACGTGTGCACGTGCGGCAGATGATCAACGAAATGTGGGACGAATGAATTACAAGAAAATGCAAAGTCGCTCTTCCCTAATCCCTCAAAAATTTCTGGAATCGATAATGAATTTAGCACGTATGTCGCAATGCATGTATCAATATGGAGATGGCCATGGCTCTCCTGAGAAAGCCAAAATCACTGATTGTATCGTCTCCCTACTCTTTGACTCCATTCCACTAGATTAACATGTATACATTAATTATTTTAAGGGTATTTACTCCCATGAAATTATATTTGGCTTCAGGATTCACAAGATTTTTTTTATGGTTATAAGGTTTGATAAGAGTTGCCTTTTACTTTGAACATAAAAGGGAAAAGGTTTCCCTTTTTTGTAACATAGGGAAAAAGTTTCCTTTTACTTAAAAAGTCATCAAACAAGAATTTGAAGGAATTTGGATAATCAAGCGAATGGTAAGAGACGTCGAACTAAGAGCTAATTTCGTTCGAATTTATTGGTTGAGACAGAAAATACAACTAATGCGA
>CAJHQQ010002973.1:0-53495 GCA_905132885.1 Moricandia moricandioides
GAGCTTGTCTTGTATGGATTAGCTTTTCTACTGACAAGTTAACACTGTAAATGCCTCTATGCACTTTTTTTTTATATCTATGCACAATCTTAGAGCATCATTAATGGTAAAACATTTATATTATTATTTTAATATAATTTATTTATCTAATTAAATTTTGGTATTTAAAACATAATTACACCAATGCAAAAATGACATCCTTAAAACTTCTCTTCGTTCTAAGCTTGTGTTTTCCGTCATCCTTAAAACTTCTTATGTTATTTATTCTTTTTAATTTTAATTTGATATTAATAATAAATAATTTCAAATGTAATAAATGAAATGTGTTCGTTTATATATTGAAATAATATAAATTGTGCATATACATTAGTCGTATGGCTCGTATTTGCTATATAGTTTAGCTGTGTTTTGGTTTATTCTTATAATGTGCTTTAACTTTTATAAAGTATTTTGATATTCTCTTTTTTTTAAGTTTTTGTCACAAAAATAGACCTGACCAAAATAGTTTTTTTTTTGAAAATTTTAATATTATTTTTTTTAATTTTTAAACCTCAACTCCAAAACCCCACCTCATAACTCTAAAACCTAAGTTTAGATTAGTTAACCCAAGGGTATAAATATATATTTACATCATTTAGTAAAGTCTATTTTAGTCATTTTTATCCTTGAGTGAAATTTTTGAGACAAATTTTTTTTTAAATCTATTTTGGTCTTTATCTCTTCTTTTATATTGAGAATTTCAAAGGTAAATCTGGTCTACAATTTTGATAAAATAGAATCCAAGTCATGAAGAGAAAAAATGCAGATTATGTGATATTCTTTATACGGGTTAGTATGGGTGTAAATGATTTTATAAAGTTGTATAGCTAGAAATTATCATCTTTAAATACAATTTATCACTTAGAGTACTTTTTTTATGGTTAAATATTTTGCAGATATCAATTGCAAATTATGATTGTCAGATTTGTATCACGGAGTCGTAGTTTCTTCTTCAGCGTTAGCTTTTAGAACGTTATATGAACAAAGAATAACATCCACGTATGACATTTCTCATTAAGTGAATCTTTATAGGGTTTCCTTATTAACATCATTGAATAGCATTTTTCGTTTTTTAAATCTCTTGTTCTGCCTTTTGATTTGAAGTAACTTCAAGAAAACACCAAATACCTACGGATTGTCGGCATAACGTCAGAGCTAGAGACAAACGACTATGTGCCAAGTTTTGTGTCAATGTGTTCGTTTAGCTGCTAATTTTCTTAAATTCAAATTTAGTATTGAACACACCCTGTCTCATATATCTATAACTTCATACATTAATTGTTGGCAAATCCCTCAAATAGTAGATTTTTTTGAATTTTTTGTTACAAAAATAAATGACCAAAATATATATTTTTTGTTTTAAAAATTTTAATATTTTTATTTAATTATAAACCTCACCTCCAAAACCCAACCTCATAACTCTAAACCCTAAGTTTAGATTAATTAACGCAAGTGGTATATATATATATATATATATATATACTATTTAATAAAATCTATTTTTGTCATTTTTTTTTGAAGTACTATTTTGGAGATAATTTTTTTTTAGATTTATTTTGGTTTTTATCTGTTATTTGTTGCTTATATAAAAAAGCAGTTTTGTTTTTCTCTCTACATCACCCAGACCGAGACCGATATAAGACCTCCCCGACTTAAAAATTTCTGTACTCAACATGAGAACAAACATGCAAAGAAAGTAGGGATGAAATGATGATTCTGCTTTTCCATACAATAATATTCTTTAAGATGGGTTTCTAAAAGAGACAGAATCAGAATCATTTGCTATGTACTTCAAGTTGATAAAAACAGAAACTGGACTTAAAAGTGGTTAACATAAGTCGGCTGGTCTGTTCCTGGGTTAAAGAAGCACCTCATATAGTAAGGCGTTGAGGTTCTCCAATGACGCCTTGCGCTTAGGCGATATAAGGCGAGTGCTAAGGCGATGTGCTTTACATATATCAGTTCGGGTAAGGAACACAGTCCTTGCTTCAAATTAAGGGTAAGGAACACAGTCCTGGTTTGAAAAAAGCGTGCCCCTGGTGCACCTAAGCGTGAGGCGTTCATAGGCGATAGGACAATCGCTTTAAGACCTGGATTGTGTTCCTTGCAAACCCATGAAGATTTAGTGATCCAAAATTTCCAAACTTTAGACCCACATTAACAAACAACTCAATTTAATTTTTATTCAAAAAGACACAAGCATAACTTAAACATTACATGATGATAAGAAATTTGAGTTCTATTAGTGATTAGGTCTCATTTACACCCAAAAGCTAAGTTCAAGAGTGGAGGATTACCACATCACATATATATTGTCCAATGAAGACTATCATCACCGACGTGGGATAATATTAATAGTCCCTTTCGAGATGTGCATGGGAAACGGTCCATTGGAACAACCCAAATCCAACATATCCGAAATACCACATGAAGATGAACCATTTTTACAAGTTGCATATGTAAGGACTGTTTATGTGGGAAATCATTTGCTAAGCTTACCATGGAATCTGATACCATATTAGTGATGAGTTTAACTCACACCTAAAAACTAGCTTGAGAGTGGAGGATTGTCACATCACATATATATTGTCAAAGGAACACAATCACCATCGATGTGGGATATATTAATAAGTTCGACGCGTTGATTTTAGGTGTTCATACCAATAAGCCATAAACTTTTGTTCAAAAGAAAAAAAAGAGAGCCAGAAACCTAAAGGGCGAAAGAAAGTGAGAATCATACTTGGCCATCTTTGGATCTCTATATAATCCAAGCCGGAGAAAGAATTAGAAGGTCATAAAGCTTAATGAAATAATTAATTAAATTAAATGTATGACTAGGATTTACATGGAGGGAGTCGAAAAGACTGAAGAGATTTGTTATGAATGATAAAAAAGTTGTATTCCCTCTGTTTCTTAATAGATGAAGTTTTGACTTATTGCACAAAAGTTAAGAAATTTGTATTTATGTAGAAAATCTTCTAATACTTAAAGTACAATATATTTGATAGGGAAGCTGTCCACCTCAGTTTGGAAATTCAGCCAATCACAATTCATTAAATTGTCCATTAAGCCCGTCTGTTTTAGGCGATTTGGGCTATGAAATCTTCTGAAAGGCCCACATGGAAGCGTCCAGTCCGTGTTTGCGATTTGGGCTTGCAAGCGTTCATTACGTTTTCGCGATTTGGGCTACGCAATGAAAGGCCCACATGAAGAAGTTCAGTTCTACCTACACCCGTCGATTGTGCTTCGTCTTCCCAGAAATCAAAACCCTAACGCCTCTCTCTGTAACTTTGTCTTCTCCAATTCCCCACTTCCAATCTCAGTTTGATCCATCAATCGTAGTCTTCGGTACCATCTTAATTCCCGTAAGTCAATTTTTACGAAGCCCAATCTATAATTTGAACAAAAAGCCCTAACTAACATATCTCTTTCTTCGACAGTGTCTACTCGATTACCCTATATTCCACCGGTTCTGACGAAACCGAATTGTAACAGTTGAAACTTTATCACACTTCCTCATAAACATGATCATTTATGCCATCGAGACCTCTCACTAAATCTAATTTAAGTATTCTCCATCTCCTCTTTTTAACCAATTATTCACCATGGTTGGACTTTCGACAGTTTCTTTTTGGAAGGACCAAGAAAGATAAACCAAATATGGTTTTTTTTCTCATCATTATAGATTTCTTCTTCTTTTCAGTTTCTCAAGGTTTTATATTTTTGCTTAGATGTTAGTGAGAACAGTTCTAACTACTGTATGTTTAGATAAGCACTGGAAATGGAAGAAGGACTGGAAATGGAATAAGGAAGAAGAAATGGAAGACTTCGGAAATCAATGAAACCATCTGTACGTTTCTTATGGGTTTTGATTTTTTTTTGGATTTCATCTTTTAATGATCTTTAGATTTGGCGTGACACTTTGATTGAACAAATAGGAAAAGTGATATTATAGAAACTAAATGAGCTTCAATACAATTACCCTAAAATAAAATTAACATTACTAAAGTTCTCGACAGAACTGAGAGCTTCATACAGACCCCAAGTTGTTATGTTACTTTTCTTGCATTTGCTTAAGTTTAGGAAGAATTCCATATGCCTATCAAATCTAAGTTGTTCATCAGTTATGCTTTTGTGCAGGTTTTTAACTTGCTATAATCAGGGAAAATACAGCTCAAGGAACTCAGTAACCAATTCAAACAACTCTTGATCATGTTTAACGTTTACTATATGCTGAAACGATCATGTACTCACATGAATATAAAATTTCACCTATGATGCAGATAGACAAGAACATATTTGGCAGGAGGAGATCAAGGAGTTGTGTTTTTTTGGTCATTATCTGTAAATCACAGATATGCATCACACAAAAGCTATAGGTCACAACTATACACTGCAAAATATTTCAAAAACAAATGAGGCACTGAGGTATATGGTGTCAAAAGAAACCTTTATGTAATCTGATTTCGAGTTTAAATTTTTTTTAAAAAAATTAAAGCTTCTTTCGATTCACATGCATTATTTTCATTGAGAGGATTTAATTTTCATTACTTTACTTTGGATATTCTCAGAAAATGCAACACTAAATTCCAATGTGACTGTGATTTTCTCTTTATCATTTGGTTTGTACGGATGGATTTCTGAAACCAAACCTCTGAATTATATGGCCAGATCAAGGATGATTTTGTTACTGAAGGATTGAATAAAACCAAGAATAGAGCTCAGGTCATCAAAGCTTGGGTAAGGAAGAGGTATCATTTTCTTAATAAACTAATTTGAGATTCCCCTGATTTTTAAAACAATACATGATCATATTCTCTAACATCCCACTTGCCCACCCCGGTTAAAATATGGAATCAAACATATATCACGATTAACATCTTTTTGACATTTGTAAATAGATATGTTATGTAGTCCAAGCAATGGCAAGACAAGGTCTCACTAATGACAAATATATATCATGCATTATGCAGTCAAGCATCATGGTGTCATTCTCATTTCTGAAGGCATAAAAGGATCATAGAGAGTATTCCTGAAGTGTACGTGCTGTTAATGGTAACGATTTGAATTGTATACATGTATTTATCATTTGTATCTCTTTCTCTTTATATCTCATGTCTCATCGATGCAAGAAATTCAATGGCTACTTAAGCAGGGGTAGCTGCTAACAATATTTCTACTCAGATCTCAATATGGTCATTTACATTTATTTGAATTTCTTCATTGATTCATTAAAGAAACATGTTCAAATTCTTAGACATTAGACTTCTCTTTGTTTTACACCAAAGCAAAATATGTATGAATGCTTACAATAACTCATTTTTGTTGTCGCAGATACTTCTCCATCTCTGATGATTCTTCACAGTTATCACATAAACACAAGCAACTCAACGTGTAATGGTTCAAAGGTATTAATAATCTGATGGGGATATGGTAATGTTATTCTGGAAATTTACAACTCTGTTAATCTTCCCTACATTGCAGAGAAACCATATGTCTGAGCCAACCTCTTCAATAACAAATTAGCTGCCTCTGGTATGAAACCAAAGGTCATTCTTGCCACAAACATCAGTCCCAAATGGGTTGGAGGTAAACGTTTTACTCAAACTGATTTGTAAATAAATTCTGTTACACATCATCTTACAAGTTGGGCTTTCTTTTTACTCCCACGTCGCCTTTTCCTCAATGCTACCTTTGGGACACACTTTTACTTCGAAAACGACTGTGTCGCTAGACACATCTATCTAGGGCGTCTGTTAGTTCTTAAAAAATATTACCAACGGCATGTGCTCCAATTTTTGTTCTACCCCGCTAATCAATTATTTTTTTTTCTGCAAAAAATGTGACAGTTCTGTGGCATCTTCTACAACTCCCAAAAATATGGGGGCATTAAGAAGCTATAGTCTGATACTGCCTAACCGTGTAATGCATATGTATTGCGTTCTGAGCCACATGTAGAGATTCTAGACTCACCCAACTTTTATGCAATTTACGTAGTCATTTTAGACCCCCATAGTCAGTCAAGTTATTGTACACCAATAACGTGATACTCTTACCACTGCATCACAGGTGATCATCAATTATTGTACGTGTTATTATATCATTAGCAGAAGCTCTGTTTACAGCTACTATTTTAAACATGCATCTTCTCAGTTTGCTGCTATTTGTCTGTATTTCTATTATGTAAATAGTTCTAAAACATTTTTGCTACACTGTCTGCCATGTTTAAGCTTTTAGTTTGCAGAAAGAAACACATTTTAAGTAATAGGCTATACTCATATAGTAGCAGTCTCTTGCAACTTGATGCATCAACTTTTTAAACTCTTCTCCTTAAAAGAAACTGGTTATAGGTTTTGCCTGCCAGGTGTTCAACCTCTGTCTACATCCCAAACTTTGTATCCTTCATCTCTGTTTTATGTTGGTGTGATTTAATGTCACAAAGAGACCACACAATTTATTGGTTCAAAGATATTTTTTTGGCACTCGATTCTGTCAACATCAAAAAGTCATTAACATTTATACAAACTTAAATACTTTAAATCACAGGTCAAGCACCCTAAGCAGAGGCGGCCTTGGACGGAAGCGAAAGAAGCGGGTGCTTCTGGCCGCCACTAAATATTAATTATATCGGCCATATATTAATGTAAGATATTCGGTAGCTCAAATGGTGATGCTATACATTATTGAGGAGGAGATGAGGAGTTTGACTAATCTTGATGATGTTTTTTCCTTCTAGCCCAATAATTATGAGGGCCGGCTCTGACCCTAAGGAAACTAACCAACTTTCCAAACCAACAAATTAAGGACATGTGAAACACCTGCTCATATGCAAGCTTTGTCTGATCACTCCTTTACGTTACATCCGTTTGAGAGGCCATTCAGCAGAGATAGCTGCAAATCCTAATATTTTTCTTACTTACACCGCTGTACAAGCCAGTAGCAACACACCACCATGGTCGGTGATACCAAAACATAACCACTCTTGCTTTTTTCCAACTAATTTGGCTGAGGGAAGAAGAGGTTATGACATTATTAATCGCTTTGTCAATCACCTTCACAATCTATAATTCTGACACAACTTTTTTCACGAACACGACGACATAGTTATAAACTTCTTAACAAATGTTTATTTGTTAAAATTCAGGTCCACCAATTTCCCAATCTAACGTTTTCAAAAACTAATCTGTAACTAAAATTCAATAAAAATAATAGGTTAGGAACAAAATTTAGTAAAAAACAAATAGGTGAGGAAATTTTGAAATCAACATAGACAAAAACAATTACAACAATGTTACTACAACAATTGATAAACAAGTACAAAAAACTTTTTTAAAAGAACTCACGACTTTTTCAGACGGAATAAAAACATAGAAACACCCAAATCCTAAACCCGATATGTTAGCGACTACCATGCACCATCTCACGCGACGGTGCATATCACTCACTTAGACACCCAAAAACAAAAACCCTATTTTACAAAGCAAATCCAACTGAAACCATACAAACTTATGAAACATAAATCTGAAAAAAAAACAAAATAAACAATCCGCGCGTAGCGCGGACAATCCACTAGAATTTTTAAAGATATAATTTTAAAATCATTTAACCAATTATAAAAAAAAGACTGTAAAATTTTATTGGTTGAACAATTTCCAATAAAGCTAAAGTTAACCTTAAAACCTTAAAATCTTAAAATATCATTCAATTTTGAAACAACATAAACCTTCTAAAACATTATGTAAAAAGAAACAGAGGGAGTATCTTTTAGCTGATATGGCTAAATGGGATGAGAAAATTTTAGGTGATATGGCACCTCTAAAACCTTCCACTTTTGTTTTTTTTTTCTTTTATTTATAGAGTAGAGATGGTAATGTTGGATCAGGACAGCGGGTCTGGTCCGCAAAAGCTTGAAGCGAAACTGTATTGGGCTATGATATTGTAGGCCCGTAAAGTTGCAGGACTCGCGAGACAGATTTTTGGGGGATGGGCTTTCAACGAAATAAGTCAAAGTGGGTCATACGGGAGAACAAAAACTCGCAAATATCATTTCTTCACTTCACTTTCAACCTGAAAAAAAACGAGAGAGAGAATAAAGAGGCGATTCAGTTCTTTGTCCACCGACATAGCCGTAGGACCTCCGGCGATAAATGATGCGACTCTGACCAGCCTCAAAAACCAAGGTATGATGATCAAGAACACACCAAGCCACTGGTCAAGGTTTGGCTTAATGGACATTTTCAAAGTCTTATCGGTTTGATTCATGAGGTTCTAGACCGAGAGAAGCTAATGGACTTGATACAAAACATGGAGGCCTTGTACTCATTAAAAAATTAGTGTTTAGAATTGTTCAAGAAATGCCTAACAAGAATCTACATTTCATGGTCGAATAATATATCAATCTGACGGCAATTCTTCGACCGTCGACAATGCGACGAGACCAGCCGAAAAGTCATTCAACTCAAAATCGTCCAACTCTTGGTCAAGTCAAGGATATTTATTTGTGGTCAAAAGTCATAGTCCACATTTCGATTTTTTCATAAAAAGTTAGTTTATGTTTTCTATGCTTTGTTTTAAGTGTTTTCAATTTCGATTTCTACAACTTGTAAACATATAGATAAGGTCTAAGTATACACGAATAAAATCATTTAGAATTATTAAATAAAAACCTTTCTTTTTAAGTTTGTTGAATCCTTTGTTTCTAATTGAACATCGTAGCTTCTAAGTTGTCGAAGTGAGTCAAATCTTCGGGCTTAGGAGTTGGAATATGAAGGGCTTTCCGCAGCCTTTGTGCGACCATTCGATCCACGTCCCTTGATCGTTTGTACTTTCTAGCCCATTCGGTGCAAGACTTGTCCAATCTACCAATCTTAGAGTGATCCTTCAATTTAGAACGTATCAATAAAGAGTGGAGTTCTAATGGTGGTTTTGGTCTTCACATCGTCTCAAGAAGTTGTATGTAATTTCATGTCCCGCAGACTGATCCGCAAAAACCTACATTTTTTACGTGGCGGGTTTGGTAAGCCATTCTAGGGACTGCGGCACGTGCGAGTCTGACCCACCGTGACCTGCAAATCTGACCCGCCTTAACCGGCTTGAAGACGCATCTGCTGCAGTACGGGATGGGACGGAACCAATTTCACCAAACCCGCTCCTTACCAAGGCTTATGATTGAAATCGCCAAAATAAGGCCCAACATACTAATTTGGGCCATCATAAACAAAATTAGGGTCACTGATCGGACCAGTGAATTTGAAGTTGTTCCCAGATTTATCCTCGCAAGCTCTCTCGTCTGCTCTCATTCAGATTATCGAATTTCATGTTCATGTTTTGTCTGATAATCCGCGGAAGGAAGTCACTGGAGTTGCAGAAATGGCATAACTTGAGAGTTCCATTGAATTTTCTTTCCGCTAGTGCTGCTGCTAATGTGAGCCGTCGAAAAGGTAACAACTTTACTCTCTCTTACCTCGTTGAATCTCTGGGCTTCACCACCAAACTCGCTGAATCAATCTTGAGGAAAGTCACCTCAGAGGACGCCAAGGGTAACCCAGATTCTGTTCTGGGTCTTCTTAGGACTCATGGGTTTACTGATTCTCAGATCTCCACCATCATTAGGACATATCCACCACTGCTCTTACAAGATGCTGACACATCACTTGCTCCAAAGCTTCGGTTTTTAAGCTCAAGAGGAGCTTCAACCTCTGAGCTCACTGAGATTCTTTCCAAAGTCCCTAAGATCTTGGGAATCAAAAAGGACAAAGCTTTGAGCAGGTACTATGATTTTGTCAGAGAGATTATAGTAGCCGACAAGGGTTCCGAGTTGTCTTTACCAGAGGGCAGTGCACAGGAGAATAAACTAAGGAATGTATTGGTGTTGAGAGATATGGGCGTGCCTCAGAGGCTGTTACTCCCTTTGCTCATCTCCAATCACCATGCCTGTTGTGGGAAAGAGAAGTTTGAAGAAACCCTCAAGAAGGTCGTTGAGATGGGTTTTGAACCCACCACCTTCAGGTTTGTTGAAGCTCTGCGCATGCTTTACCAGTTAAGCGACAAAACAATAGAAGAGAAACTTAGTTTTTATAAAAGGTTAGGCTTTTCTGTGTGTGAGGTATGGGAAATGTTCAAGAAGAATCCAAGCTTTCTACCACTCTCGGAGAAGAACATATTGAACTCCATTGAAGCGTATCTCGGCCTAGGGTTCACCAGAGATGAGTTTGCGTTGTTGGTCAAGTGCCATCCTCAGTGTCTTAATTATTCTGCAGAGCTGGTTAAGAAGAAGACTGAGTTTCTGGTGAAGAATATGAATTGGCCTGTAAAGGCTGTTGTTTCGAACCCTACAGTACTTGGATACAACTTGGAGAAAAGGAGTATCCCAAGGTGTAATGTAATCAAGGCTCTCATGTCTAAAGGTTTACTCGGAAGTGAACTCCCTCCACTTGGCTCTGTTTTGGTATGTACGGACCATGCGTTTTTAAAAAGGTATGTGATGAAGCATGATGATGATAAGAAGCTTGTGGCTAAGTTGATGGCTATCTTCACCGGAGATCATGTTTCATAGATTACAAAGGGTTCTTTTTTTCTATAAGCTGTGATAAATGGGAAGCAGACATTTATCTATAAAATTCTGGAATGCAAAATATTGCAATGTATACTCTGGCAAACAGTTAAAATGTTGGTAGCCTAGAAAAGTGTAGACATGTGATAGTTTGGTTAGTCAGTTAGCTTACAATATACTGACTAATGCTATGTGCCAGTTTGGTTGATATGATAAAAACAAAGATTTTTTGAGAGATTTTTCAGTAAAAACTGCATTTGCAGCCAAGATGAAGTGTTTTAGCTCTTACATGGTTCTTTAATACTAGATCTTTTTGACAATAAAAAGTTGAAAGATTGTATGTAATTATTTTCTTTAATATTAGGTATTCAAAGAAAAGGAATCTTTTGATTTAGTTTAGATCAGATTTCTCCGATATTCTGTTTACACAGGTATAAATGGAAAATGTTTAGACTTAACTCATATGACAGGTGAGACAGTGAAAAGTTGCTTGAGCAATACACATTCTCTGTCTCTACGTTGTGTATACTTGAAGGACATGATCTCTTCTCTTTGACAGCCATGTACGTGAGCTCACTTGCAGATACAAACACTATTGGGGGAAAAAGTCTTGTGTCAAGATTAGGGCTGGACAAATAAACTGAATCCAAAACTCTAAACCGAACCCGATCCGATAAAAATGAATTCGAACTGATCTGAACTCGATATAAATATCTAAATAGATATTGTTTTACAGTATAAACCCTTAATATATTATTTGTCTCTAAATCCAATAATTAAAAAAAAAACTAAAAAAAAACTTATACCAAACCCGATCTAAATCCTTAATATATAATCAAATAACATTAAGATAATATTAAGTACCTAAATTAATTATCTATTTTTATGAATAATTAACACAAATACTTAATCTAATATAAAAAATATTATTTGGTCAATGTTAATGTTTTTACGTTTTGACAACCATGAGAAGTTCAATTGATTTTGTTTAAACAATATTTTTATAAAGTTTTCATAGTGTTTTTATTTTGTATAATTAATAGATGTTAAATTTAATTTGTTTATGTTTCATTATGTATAATTCTCGTTCATACAAGACTTTGGTTTGTCATGAATCATGATTTGTCTGATGATGTCATGTATAGTTTAAGGCCGAGTCTCATATTGTTGAAAAACAAGTTTCTAAAATTTATTTTGAAAGACAACAATATGGTTTGAGGAATCTAAGTACACAAATTTATTAAAAAGATTGGAAATATATTGAGTTTAATCAAGTATAAATTAATATTTTTAGATCAAATAACTTAATTAATATATGAAACCAAAACTATTTCGAGTTCAATCAGATCTTGGACATGTCACTAAACCTGAACCAAACCCGAGTAAATCTGAACTGAATCCGACCCGGACATTTATAATATTCGAAGGGGGCTGAAATTCATGAACCCAAAAATTCGAATGAACCCGAATCAAAACCCGATTAAGATCATGAATGTGCAGCCCTATTCAAGATCATTATTCTTTATGGGCTTTTCCCCAGCTCCTCATTGGCTTAATATTTCAGCATTCATATGGTATTCATAGTGCACCGATCAAAAATTCCCTAATTCTTATACGAGTTCCCCCTCCCTCCACGTATAAGAATTAAGGAATTTTTTATCGGTCTGCTCTGAATACAATATGAATGCTGAAAGCTTAAGTCGATGAGGATCTGGGGGAAAGCTCGTAATCTTGGACATGTCACTAAACTCAAACCGAACCCGACCCGAACATTTATAATATTCGAACGGGGCTGAAATTCATGAACCAAAAACTCCGAATGAAACCGAATCAAAACCCGACTGAGACCTTGATTGGCCACTTTTGAAGAAAGCCTGAGAACCCATAATATTATAGAAGATACGAGAAGAGATAAAATTTGGTGAGTCGCCTGGCAAATCATTTGAACACTGACAGTGGCTTGACAACCAAAAACAGAGAAGAAAAAAAAGGCGAAAAGAGATGACATAAATCAATCTTCCGCTGCTGCTACTACAACGACCTCTCAACTTCTACATGGGAGAAGTTGATTTTGATAATGCTTGAAATCGAGTTAAACTAGTATGGTGAAACAAGAGTATGTAAATTTATTTTAATTCTTCATCAGGTTTGGCTACAAGGAGTCTATCACGATACGCTGAAAATTCAAACCATGTTGCCGTCTGAAATCAAATTTGGTCTAGGTTGGGTTAAACATGAATTGAAGAGGATGATCCTCAAAAAAAAGTTGTATTAATGTCGTTTCTGGAAATTTTCACATGTTTAATCTAATCAGCAACATATTAAATGAAACTTTCAAATATAGTCAACGTTTTGAGTGTTTATGTCAATATCACATGGCCATCAACATTTTAAATTCTGAATTACATTACAATTCTGGGAAATATTTTACTTGTACACATACATTATAAATCACAAACTTGGGTATAATTTATAAGTTCGTAGTGTATATAAATCATTAAATGTAGTAGTATTTTATGATGGTGTGAGTATTAGAGCTTAAAGAGAGTATAAAAATCGTAACTTTTCATTAAGAAATAAAGTTTGTTACAAATATATTTATATACGTTGCATAATATTAAATCAATCTAACCAACTTATTTACAATTCTCAGTTTACTCGAATACCCCTCCACAAATCGAATTCTTCAAAGAAGGAAGAAGAGATGTGAAAATCATATCTTAACATGAGTGGTTTGAATGCCTTTGTAAACATATCAGCCAACTGATTGTTGTGGTTCCATTTAAGTAAATTCAGAAAACCAGATCTTAATCTTTCTCAAACCAAATAGCAGTGTTTGGTTCTTTAGTGAAAGACTGAGTTTGAAGCTATCTAATCACGTTTGTGATGTGAGAAAAGAGATTCACAAAAACAATGTCTTTTACATGAAGATACTTAAACAATTGAGTCAACCAAAGAATTTCACAAGTCATATCAGCTAATATCCCATATTGGGACATTGTGTTGCTTCTAGAAACGGTCTTTTGTTTTTTTCACTTTTTTGTGAAATCAATGAGTCACATAGAAAAAAGGCAGAAGCCATTAGTAGATAGTTTAAATCCATATATGTTGACTAGGCATGGGCGTTTGGATATACGTTCTGATTCGAGTTGGGTTTTTCTAGTTTTGCTTATATTTTGTAACATGTACTAGGTCTCATACTAGTAAATTTGGAAGTATGGATCGGGGTCGGATATAATACATCAATTTTGGGTTGGTTTTGTATCACATCCTAGAACCCATAAAGTAACCATATATCGTTTAGATTTGGGTTATATTGGATCGGTTCGTATATACTTGAAGTAAAATCTAAAATTTAAAATCAAAACATAAGAAATGTATGCTTATTTATATAGAAATTGAGTATTTAAGGTAGTTTTTAAAATTTTAAATACTTATTGTTAGATATCTTATCGAAATAAATATGAAATTTAATATGGGAAGTACATATTTATGTTTCAAATATTGGTATTGTATATTAATTTGGATATTTGGATCAATTTTTGGATATTTTTTGGATCATTCGGGTTTTCTAGGCTTTTCGGGTTACCAGTTTGGGTTTAGTTAATAACACTTTGGGTTTGAATATGTTTTGTAACACCCTACAATAACTTTTGGGTCTTTTTATATTTGGAACCGGGTACAAGTCGCGTTTTTCGGTTCGGATTCGGATTTTATGCCTAGCCCTAATGTTGACTAATCAGCATCATAAAATTCTTGGATTCTGATTCTGAACGAGCTGAGTAGAACATATCATCTTATAAGTATTTGAGAATCATGTGAGCAACTTCTAAATGATGAATGTGAGAGAAACTGAGCCAGCTTATAACATCATAAGAAATGTCTACTCTTGTTATTGTGAGATTAGAGTTTCTTAGTGAGGTCTCGGTAAACCATTGGATCAATAAGAAAATTTACACTTTTGTCACTTAGCTGAATAGATGAATCTATAGGTGTTGCAACTAGTTTGCATCCGAGAATACCAACACTTTCCAACATATTCAGTGCATATTTCCTCCAAAAAAAGGGTATTCTTTTTATTGTTCTTGAATCTCTTCTCCTAAATTTTTTTTTACAGATCTTTTATTTTGAAAGCTTAAGCTAATGTTGCTTTCAAGTCTGAGACAATATCATTGTTGCTTGTTATTAAAATTTCATCAATATAAACCAAAATAAGCCGTGAAAATCCCATCAATTGCCCTGACAAAAAGAGTATGTTTTGTCTCTGATTGAATTTGTCCTTCTTTCAAAAACACTTTTCAAAATTTCTTATTCCATTGTCTTAAAGCATGTTTAAGACCATGCAACGATTTGTGAAGTTTTCATATTTCATTTAGTGGAAGAGTTTTACGAGAATGAGGTGTATATCCACAAGGTAGTTGCATAAAGATCTATTTTCTAGATCTCTATGCATAATAGCATTTTTTACATCCATATGGGCAACACATCATCTGTGTTTTGCAACCAAATTCAGAATCAGCTTCACGATGAAAGTTTTGCAATTAGAGAAAAGTGTCAATAGAGGGCACACTTTCTTGTTGTGTATAACCCTTTGCCACTGGTCTAGATCTGCATATATCCACTATTCCACCTAACTTGTGTTTAATCTTGTAGATCAATGATATATATTAATTTGTTTTTTTTTCCTATAGGCAATGTTATCACTGACAAAGTTCCAATATTAACAAAAATCTACAATTCTTCATTCATAGTTCATACCACTTTTCTGTTTTTATAGCTTTCAAGAAGGTTTTTGGTTTAAATTTAGCAGATATATTAATATGAAAGTTTGATTGATAATTCAGTTTCCAGTAATCAAGAACTGAGGACAGAGGATAGGTTGTAGTTCCATCTCACTAAGGAAAAAATCCTAACTATTATGTCAGAGGTCTCTAGTTTAAGTAAACGCAAGGAAGAAACTAATATTATATGATGTGATTTCGTGTCTGAGAAGATTATTGGCTTCGGTCCCGAACTCTTGGTACTAAAAAAATACATCACAAGTGTTGTGCTTGGGTATATCATTAACTGAATCTACTGTGATTATCCATTATCAAATGGAACTTCAGCAACATGTGTACGATGAAGCTGAGTCACAGAAGCAGGAGAGTTATAAATATGAACGAGGCGATTAAATCCACACAAAGTGTGAACTATCACTAGTATACATATATAATAATTATTATTGGGTGTTAACATGAATTTAACTTCACTCAATAAATTTGAAGAATAGGTTTGAGCATTAGGGGTGATGAAAACTGAATCAATAATGGTAGAAATGACAAGGCGAGAGGAGCTGATCTTTCCATTTGATCTTTAGCATTAGTTAGTATTAGCACAAAACTGAACAAGAATAAATATTTGTGATGGTGAGCATTTCTCTAGTGAGAATATGGGTATACTTAATCCAAATGAATATCAAGTGAATGCAAATATGTGGTAGATTGACAAGGGAAAAAAAAGTGATTTTGGTTTAAAGAACTTTTTACCTTTGGCTTAATGCTTAAGGAAAAGTTCTTTTATGAATTTGTGGAGTCTTGTGAGGATTTAAACTTTTCTAAGACTAGTTATAGTAAGGGCATCTTTAACCACGGTTGCTTGCACTGTTTGCGGGTCCCACTGTAAGTGGGCCCTGTAAACAGTGCAAGCACCAGCTCCAAAAGTGGTTAAATAAGCATTATTTTTTTGTTGGTTCTTGCACTGTTCACGGATCCCACTGACACGTGGTGTCCCGTGATTGGTCTGTTTTTTTTTTTTTAAACAGAAAAAAAAAATAAGCACTCCAAATGGGGTGCTAGGGTTAAGATGGCCTAGGTTGTTGAAAAAGAAATTCAAGAGTTGAACTGGTTTAGTAAATGTTGAATTATGTGTGAATACATGTAGTTAAATTGTGTCGAAAGTAGTAAATATGTTGAATTAAAAAAGTGAGAAAACAATTACATGTGGTTGGTTGTATTGGCTACTAAAACATTTAAAATATTTTTTAATCTTATTTTTTTTGTAGTCATTTTATATAGTAAATAAATTATTTAATTTATATCAAAATTTATCATTTCTTATACTTTATATATTTCATTTGATAAAAATATAAAACAAAAACGTAATTTTTAACATTAATTTTTTAATAAATTGATGTTTTATACTTAAAAGTTTCAAATGAAGTAAATTTTAATAATAATTTTAACACTTAAAGTTCTATTAGAATATCAATAAGCAAATAATATCATATGGTGCTGAACTTTTTTAAACAAAATCTTTATAGCATATAAAAGTTAGGAGTGTTGAATTGTTCAGTAAAAAAAGAGAAGTAAATCAAGTGTTAAATACTAAAAAGATATATCTTGAATTTGCAAACCATTGTGGATAGTATCCTCCACCGAAAGCAAAATATTTATTTTTAAGTTACAATTTTTTTTTGGCTTTTGGAGTCGATTTCTCCTAGGTCTAAACCCTATTACACATGGTGTCGGCAAAGCTTAAACATCTGCTCAGCTCACTTTAGTAAGCTTTCACTGTTATTTACAAATTCAAAATATTTATATTATTAACGCCGGATCCTGTTGCTGGTTTCAATGTCATGCCATTTTTTAATTTTAACTTTTTATTATTAATTATTTCGGCTAAACAATTAATTTAAGAATTATTCCAAAAATAGAAAAAATGGTTTAAAGGGGTAATCAAATCTTTATCGGATCATTTATTGGTTTAATGCTTGTTTTATTAACCCCTTGGTTTTAATTATGTACAATAAACCAGGTTATTGAATTTTATAGACTTAAGGATTTTTAACTTCTATATCACGAATAAATGAGTTTTTAGCTTATTTTTTCTGGATAAATAAACTTTGAACTTTATTCTTGGGATAAATAGCACGAGACTAAGTTAACCCATAATTTCCACTCATAATTCTAAACTTAAGTTCTATTTTGATAATGTTTCATATTATGTATTATGTGCATATATATATATATATATATTGATATTTGGGTTAGGGTTTATATTTTTTAGGGGTTTAATGATTAATGTTTTGAATTTAGTCTATGGTAAATTCGGGTTAACGGTCGGGTAAGCATTACCTCCGTCCAAATAATTAGAGATTAATATGAACTACATCATTTAGCATTTTCTATTCTATTTATATAATGCCACCGTAATCACCATCATCGTCAAGCCATAAACACCACTGTTCGAACAACAATTTTTATTTTATTTTTCATTTAAGTGACAAATGTTCTTACCGTCAACTAGTTTAAAAAGGACAAAATCGGAAAAACAGAAGAAAATGCTAGGAAGTCTAATAATATTAACATCAATGCTATATTCTTAATTTTATTCTCAAAATTAGCCATTAACCCAAAAATTATAAGGAAATTTTTCCTAATAACCAAACAAAAAATCTAAATTCACTAACTATCTAAAAACACCTCCTCCTCTCCTATATTTTCTTCCTATATATCTCTAACTTCTTTTTACAAATCTAATTATCTTTTTTGTTGAGAGAGTTGGTCAATAAGCCCAAAATTATATGACACAAATCTCTTCCAATCATTCTTTAAAAGGACTTTTTAAAGCTACAGAAATTTATTTCGTTTCTTTTCTTTTTAGCTTTAGAAAAAAAAATCTAGAATACTTATGTTTTGGCTTTAGAAAATTTACAAGTAAATAATTAAATATCATCAAACCTACAACCAAAATCCTCCAGCAAAAGTTTATATAGTTACAGAAAGATAATTTATAGCATTAATTCTACAGCAAAATATAAAGTTATAGGTTGTACCAATCAACCCCACAATCAAATGTTGTGATTTCCTGTTTTCACTAGAAACTTTGTTAGGATTTGTTAGGTGTCTTAACCACAACAAAACAGCAAACAATCACGAGTTGGCATCTGGAAATATGTTTGTTCTAAATGTGGTTGTAAATCTGACATATAAACTAATATATACTTTATATGCAAAATAAAACTTTAAATCAACGTAAATAGTTGAAAATATCTAAGAGAATACAATTCTCCTCTTTCTTTTCAAAGGAATATAATATCTACCTAATAATTTAAATTATTATTCCCATTAAAGAACCAATTTTATCAATTGGAAAAGTAAATCTTATCTTCGCCACGCCACTAGTAGTCACCACTACCTAATTGGACGCAATAATTCACTGAATGTATTATTATTACCCATTGGGACTATAAATAGAGACCCCTTAGATCCTATTTATCATCAAAACAACAAAACCCATAAAAAAGAAAAGAAAGAGATCATCAAAGATGGCAGGAATCATCAACAAGATCGGAGATGCTCTCCATATCGGAGGAGGCCACAAGGAAGACGAGCACAAGAAGGATGAACACAAGAAGGAGGAACACAAGAAACACGGCGACGAGCACAAGAGTGGTGAGCACAAAGAGGGTATCGTTGACAAGATCAAAGACAAGATCCACGGTGGAGAAGGCCACAGCAGCGGAGACCACAAACATGACGGTGAGAAGAAAAAGAAGAAGGACAAGAAGGAGAAGAAACACCATGATGATGGTCACCACAGCAGCAGCAGTGACAGCGACAGCGATTAAGGTTTGCCTTTTTTTTTCTCATTTTTATACTTTTTATTTAGAAATTTAAACGTATATATCTCAAGGTATATTAATTTGTTAAATGTGTTATTTACTGTATATTAAATAAGTCAATTATCTAAGTTTTGTTATCAAAATAATTTTAAATAATGATCAGAGTAATTTTTTTTTTATTTTTTTTTTAATTTTTTTTTTAATGTTAAATCTCACTTTTAAAACTTCGTCCCATAAGTTTAGATTAATTAATTCTATATATTTACATTTTTAATAAATTTTATTTTAGTAATTTTTTAAAAGTTATTTTTATTATATTTTTTTAGAACTATTTTAAAATACTTTTTAATATTATTTATTGTGTTTTTGAATATATAGGTGAGAAGGTGAGGAAGACTATTAATGCTGCTGTTGTATGTTCTTATCTTTACTCTTGTGACAGAGAGGGTAAATGAAAAGAGAAGAGTGCATGCATCTGTCTTTGTTTGTTATCTATTTTTCTTTTAATTGTCATTTCACCTCTTATGTTTTATGTTTTTCTTGTCAGAAAAATAAACCTCATGTTATCTTAACCTTTATTAATAAAATCGAGTTTCCTAGCTTGTAAGAAGTTTATATTTAATTTTGAAATTTGTTTCTCAAGAAGATCAAAAACCTGCCACAGTTAAAAAGAGAGAAAATAAAAACAAGATCAAAACTTCCATAGAAAGTACCTAATGAAAAAAAAATTCAGTGCTTAAAATATAATATATTTTTTCCGAAAGTACTAGTAAAGAAATGTATATACTAGTTTTTAGATCTGAATACAATGGTCCAAACTTTCAATCGCAATTCAAAACTAGAAAATATGTTTGTTAATAGTTGATTAAATAAATGTATATAACCTTCAACTGTAACCACGAATTGCATGATTCATAACAGATAAACTAATTTGGATCAGCGTATTCTCATGGCTGCTATTTTGACTCGTGATCTCGCATTAGTGTGTTATCTACTCTGACTTCCGTTTTTTGCACATATACAAGTTTGTTCATTTTTAAGTTCCATATGGCTCCATAATTTCTACAACACTCCAAAACACACTTAGATTTGAAAAGATCATAAAACAGACTCAAAAGATAATATAAAGACTCTATAAAAGATTTATATCATAGTCTAAAAAAATTAGTATTCTAAAATGCACTATACGCTCGTTGTGCGGTGACCCAACGCTTAGCGTATAGTTATATACGTGGACGTATATACGAGATCTAAACGGACATATATATATATATATATATATAGTTTATTGATGATTAATAAGAAAATAAAATAATATTAATACTAAAAGTATAGAAGGTTTTTAGTACTAAGTTCTTAATATCAAATAACTAAACAAAATAAATCCTCATCCTTAAATCAAATAATAAATAAAATGTAAAAAAAGTTAACCAAACTAAGAGTTTAATTATCATTTTCTTCTTCACCATACATGTTTGAAACTTGGACTTCATCTGATTCCAAATTAATATCAGCAAAATCTTCCTCTTCATCATCAGATATAAAATCTTCATCATGCAGTTCTCTAATATCAGCCATATCATCATCACGTGCCTTTCCTTCTGCACCACCAGCTCCTACACCCATAACTCATTCATGCACTCCATCATCACTTTCAGCAAGCCATTCTTGAGCATGAGTAGCATCATCAGCAATCAATATATCAATGTTCTTCTCCTTCTGTCTTTTTCTTTTGTTCAATAATTTTATATTAAATTGGACAAATACAAGATTATTCATTCCAGTTGTACTAAGCTGGTTTCATTTTTTTTTGTATGTATCTGCATTTTTAAAATAAAGTCATCAGTATTGAAATATAAAGTTCGAACAGTTTAGAATCATAGACCAATAAAAAGAATTACCCCTTCAAAAGAACTCCAAGTTCTTTCACATCCTGATGAACTAGTAGTCAAAGACAAAATTCTCTTTGCCATTCTTTGCAAATTAGGCACTGATGTCCCCGTAAGTATTCCACCATTCAACTAATAAGAATAAAATAAACCTAAGTGCAAGTTCGAAAAAATATATAATGGCGTTATTTTTTAAACATAGATGGATCATAATCATCTTTAATTTCTTTGCAACCTTTTATAGCCCATGGTGTCCCAAAATTATCTTCCTTGTTCTTGTACTTATTAATCTCCGAACTGATGACGTTGCATTGCTTGGAAAGGTCATCAGGAATAAAAGCATTGACACACTTGAAAAAACTTGTGAGCACACTGTTAATTAGGTTTAACAACTACTTAATATATTGAAACTTTAGTTAAACTACGTAGTTTTATAGATTTTGGGTTTTAACTAGGGGTGGGACGGACCGGATATCCGGGGTATTTTAGGATATCCGGATCCGGATTCGCCGGATCCGTGACTTTAGTATCCGGATCCGGATCCGCGTCTTCCGGATATCCGTCTAGATATTATGATATCCGCGGATACCCTGATTCGGATCCGGATCCGTAAAAATAATTAAAAAAAATAAAAAATATTTTAAAAGTAGAAAAAAAATCGAAAAATAAAACATAAATTAAATATTTATACAAAATTTATGAATATATCTTTGACATATAATATTAGTAAAATTTAAATATAATATTAAAAAGATATTTTATGTATAAATACTAATATATCAAATATAATTATTAATAAAATTAAAAATTTAATATATTTTAAAAACACGGATCCGGATCCGGATATCCGGACCTAAAAATTAAGATATCCAGATTTGGATCCAGTTTAGACGGATCCGAAATTTTACTATCCGGATTCGGATCCGGGCTCTCCGGATATCCTATTTTCGGAGCGGATCCGGGACGGATCTCAGATCGAATCCGGATCCCGGATAATACGTCCCAGGCCTAGTTTTAACTGAACTTTATTTAAATTATATATAACTTTTACCTTTTTTGAGAACAATATATAAAAAAGCCTATACAGTGACATCTTTGCGGCCGCATAGGGCGTATAAGCGTCCGTATTAAAGCAAACCGTATATGAGGATTTCGCTACGCTAAGTGGCCGCATACCGTATTCTTTCCATATAGGAGGCCGCACAGGGAGTTTTTTTTTTGAACACTGAAAAAAATAAAAAATTATGGTGTATCAACTCCCCCTTACTTATCCTTTGTTTACTTTCAAAAAAAATATTGAATGAACTGTGGTAAAAGTTTGAAAACGCATAAATTCACATTTTCTTTAGAACACCACCATCACCTTTACAGTGTTGCAAGCCATACTAAACTAATACCAACTTTAGAGAAACTTCCATATATTTAATCTTAATTTAGGAACCTCACTATTCAACTCACATCTCACCATACACCATCTAACATACCTCTTTATTGACTTCCTTTCTAAAATAAATATGTAGACTTTATCTTGGGAGTGTTGATCACTAAACACATGGACTCTTACTCCAGCATGTTTGTGAACACACATACTATTTTCTCCAATCCCTTTTCTCTATATTTTCCTTTTTTTACCGATTTTTTCTCTTTTTTCTTTCTCTTTCATCATTTCCTTATATCTGAAAAAGATGAAGACGAATAATGGTGTCACAAAAAATTTGCCTACCTCCGCTTCCATCAATTTGTGATCATTCCATTGAAGTAGAATAATGCGATCTATGGATATTTTCCTATCCCTCTACTCCTCAGAAAATCATTTCAATTTTTTATATATCGAACGAGTCAAGAGAGGGGAACCATAAACACACATAATTTACCTTCTAGACTTGTAGGAGGAATCCGATCCAGTGTATACAACCCCAAAACAAGCAATTATGTAGATTAAGATTGGAAGTCAATTTTAGTTCCTTTAGACACTCTGAGCAAACGTGGATGTTACTATCAATTCGATCCACTTTGGTGTTTCTATTCAGTACACCGTGCAGTTATCAACTAAAAAAATGATGTTAGAAATTGATTAGGCAATTTGTTCCAAGTAAAGGTTCATTATCCCCAACTGATTCTATTTTGACTCAATTAAACAACATAATTAACCCTCAAAACAAAACACAATGTCAGTAGACACATCCCCTAGAATTTAAAAACATTTTCTCATGTGTTTTATAGTTTGAGATTGGCGAAAGAAATAAATAAAAGCAGTAAACATTTAACAATAAAAAATCTGATTATACCTGCCTTCTGATATGAGTCCAATCAACAAAGTGAAGTGGCGATCAATATTAGTGATGTTGTATCGACCGACACTGGCTAGTTGTCGATTGATGCTGGTTGATGACTTGTCTTCCTCAAATTTTTGCTAAGATAGAAACGTGAAAATACCTAATAGTAAATTTCTCCCATTCAGCGTTTGTTTATAGTCTTTAATTTGACGTTTTTGAGTTAGGGACTAGTCCTAAGGCAAATAAGAACTTGTTAAAAAAAGTATCATAATCTTCTTCACTCATTTCGAACCAACAACCCACAAAGCTTCTTATGGCTTTTTCTCTTTTTGTTTTCTTATTGCCTCCTCACAGCAGCACTAGTCTGGTCCACTTGAAGTTCCAACATCTCCACACGGTTACTCACCCATCGATACTGTTATTCAGCTAAGTGTAAGTTGCATCCATCTTTCTATAGAAATAATCCACCATTTTTTCCTGTCATATTATGATATGATCCATCAGAACCTCCATGTTATCTCTTTTGGTTGCTGCTGATGGAATCTGATAGGAGGAGGCACTGTAGTTCCTTGTGGTGTTGATGTTCATCTGACATGGTCTTTTATCTTGTTGTAGACCCAGATGTTACTTCCTACACCCGCAGCCATTTCGTGAATCTCTGCGATTTCAGCCTTGGACACATAAATAATTCCTTATTTGATGTGTGTGCGGCCCTCTTGATCTTTGTAGACCCCATGTTCATCAGGGGCAAGGATTATTCGTGGTTTTCTTCGTGAATAGCTCTAGAAGGAGTAGCATATTCAAGCGTTAGAGCTTCTAATTGTTCCAAAATCGAAGTAGTGTCGATAGATGCTGGTTTGGTGTCGATTAACACTTCTTCGTCATATGCATTCTCTCAATCATAATCAGTATCAATTGTAGACACAAATCATGGATCATCATCAAGGCAAATGTAGGATGTTTGGCCTCTGAACACTCGAGCATGGTCATATAAAACATTCTTATTAAGAAATGTCAGCCACAATTTATTCGTTTGCATGTCGCAAAAGTTCATACAATAGCCATGAAAGCTCTCCCGAGTAGCGCAGTGGTCGATGATTTTCACAAGAGTGGACCGACAACTGGGGGTTGTTTGAAGGTGGATCTGGTAAAAGCTTATGATAACCTTCACTGGGACTTCTTGCTGAATATTTTTTAAAAGCTTATTTTTATTTTTACCAACAAAATTATTGTAATTAAAAAGAGAGATTTTTTCTTATGTGCTTACTTTAATTTAATTATATACGTAATAGTTATTCGCTTTTTCAATTATTTCAATATATAATACGTAAATGATCACAAATTAAATAATAATTTATATACATTTTTTATATACATAATCAATGTTCATTCCGACGCAAGCATGAATTTCAAATGTTATTTAATCATATCATCTAAAAATATAATTCTTCATATCAAAGTGAGATGTGAATTATAACATTCAGATGATATCATTAAAACCCATTATAAATTAAATAGATTTTAGAAAACAAAATATCAACAAATATGATCCTACTTATCAACCTTATATTGATAGTTCATAACTATATGTTTGATGACTTATGACATAATGATTGAACGATCAAAGTTAGTATTCAACATTATTAGTACATAAATTTCACTTCACGTATCCGCACGGATAATCACCTAATTAATATTAAAAGAGAAGTTAGTAAAACCGGTTGATATATATTTTAGCAGACTTTTTTATACTTCTTTGTATCATTCTGTTTGTTTTCCACGGTAGGTTAAAGTAATAACCTCTTTGTTAGCACAACCAGTTTAGCATCTCTTTTATGAAGTTCATGGATCTCTTTTATAGGTCAAAAATGAATACTTTTAATAGTTTTGAATATTATATTTGTATAAATATGTGATACACAAAACAAAAGTTTCCAAGCCTCTATTTATAGTAACATATGTGATACTCCATCCGTTTCTGAAACAAGGGTTTTCTAGAGTATTCACCCATATTAACAGTATAATAAATGTAAATATCAATAATACTCAATAGTATTTAATCAATTAAAATATTTTTGATTAATGATTTTAAAAGCATACAACCTATCAACATTAATTGCTAAAAGTACTTTAAAATTTTAGAAAATCTAGAAAAACAAATTTTCGGGAACGGAGTTTATTTAACTACACCTGAATTATTTAATGAAGGCTGTAAGGAGAACCAAGAGAAAGCTTAATTAAGTCAAACCACCTAAGCCGCAATGTGTGTTAGTTAGTTAATTAATTGTTGACATAAATAATGCTTATAGTTTTTTTTCTATAAATGAAGCAGAGTAGTGGAACCCATGTTTTAAAAAAAATAGCAGAAAGAATAAATGTGCGAGATCATGCGTTTATGGTAGTCGTTATTGGAGTAAGTATAAAAGCTTTTCATCTCATAATGTTTCATAGTTGCATTTGGTAAATTTAATAATTCAGTTATATAATTTCGTAGGTATAATTGAGTGTTGTTCCTTTGTCAAAAAAATAATCGAGTGTTATATGCAATGTTTCATATACGATAAAAAGATGTTTCACAGACGGTCGGATGGGACAAGGTTAATTCATATTATCATTAATACCATATACGAACATCCCCTATATATTAAAATAAAAATATTTTTAATAAATAAATTTTAAAATGTAATATATCCACAAAATTATCATTATACATACATTTTATATCATTGGACATCCCCTTTATATTATAAACATTATTAACATTAAAAGAATATTGTCCAATTTTTCCTTAAATAAAAGATACGGAATTAACTAATATGGTTAATAATTAATAAAAATTAATAATTTTGAATAATAAAGATTTGATAACAATTTTTTATCCTCCATCATTTTTGTTTAATTTTATATTTTTAAAATAAATTAAACAATTACATTAAACATATAACAAAAATAAAATTTTTCTTTATATTTAATTTTTTTTAATTATTATAAATACTAAGACTGTTAAATCCACATTGAAATTTTTGTAATCAATGGCTTAACTTTTTGTGTTATAACAAGATACAAATGATCATAAAATTTATATAAATATGAAATCTCGTTTAATATATGTCATATATATAATATATAAATATGTTAATTTCAAAAATTTCATTTAGTAAGAACTCTCAATTAATAAATATTTATATTAATAAAATTAATATTTTTTACAACAAATATAAAATTATTAATAAAATCATATGAATACAAAGCCTCAGTTAATAAATATTTATATTAAAATATACTCTATATATATGTCAATATCATTTAATTTTAATTATATACCACATAAATAAATAAATGATTTTTTTTTATTTTTTACCAACAAAACTAATTGTAAATAAAAAGAGGGATTGTTTTTATTTATGTGCTTACCCTAATTTAATTACATACATAATAGTTATTCGCTTCTCAATTATTCAATATACGTAAATGAAAATAAAAAATATAATAATATATATAAATAATTTATACATAATTAATGTTCATTTCACACAAGCACGATCTCAAAAGTTGTTTGATCATATTATTTCAAAAATACAACTCTTCATATCGAAGTGAGATGGTAAATTATAACATCTAGATGATATCGTTGAAGTTTAATGTAAATTAAATAAGTTTTTAAAAAATATCAGCAAACATGTCCCTACTCATCAACATTATATTGATGGTCCATGAATTTACGTTTGAGGAGTTATGACATGATGGTTGAATGATCAAAAATTAGTATTCAACGATTATTAGTATATAAATTTCACTCTGCGCATGCGCGCGGGTAATCACCTAGTTAATACAATAAAATAATATTCTCCATGTTTCATATTAAGTGTTTTTGTAGAGTATCTGTTTTGTTATAAAATAAGTGTCGTTTATGACTTTCGATGCAAAATTTATTAATTTTATATTAAAATTTATTTTTCTATTGGTTGAAATATGATTAGGTGTATAGTTAATTGTGTTTTTATATAAAAAATATGCAAAATAAATTCTTGTGTAGAAAACTAAATTGACATTTAATATGAAACATATGGAATATCAAATTCGAAAGATGTCTTTAACGAGATCCAAGATGTGAATAAATTGAAAAGTATTTTTTGGTAAATATAATAGAGGGGTAAAGTTAATTTAACGAAATTTCTATTTTTTTAAATGGAATTGCCCAACAATAGACCTTTGTATATTATTATTTTTATAATGACTATATTTTAATAGAGTAAATTATAGGAACATAAGTGATATTTAAGTACACCTGAATTATTTTTAATTTTTTATGAAGGCTGTAAGGAGAACCACCGAGAAAGCCTAATTATGTCTAACCACCTAAGCCTCAATATGTGTTAATAAATTGTTGAGATAAATAATGCTTATAAATTTTATTTTATTTTTTGTAATGAAGCAGAGTAGTGGAACCCATGTTTAAAAAAAAAGTATAAAGAATAAAAGTTCGAGATCATGCGTTTTCAGTAGTCGTTATTCACTACAAGAAAACATCGTTATTCTGAGGGACATACCGAGGGAAACTGAGTTTTTCGGAATTTTCTGATAAAAAACCGAGGAAATACCGAGGAAAGCAAGAAATGTGGTTTCCTCGGAATTTCCTCGGAATTTTCCGAGGAAATTACGAGGAAGACCCAGTTCCTCGGAATTTTCCGAGGAAATTCCGAGGAAGACCTAGTTCCTCGGAATTTTCCGAGGAAATTCTGAGGAACAGGGGTTTGGGTTCTGAAAAACCCATATTCCTCGGAATTTCCTCGGATAATTCCGAGGAAATTCCGAGGAAGGTAACAATTTTCAGTGTTTCCTCAGAAAATCCGAGGAAATTCCGAGGAACAAGAGGTTTTTAACAGAAAACAACGTTTTGCAGATTGATTAACACGTATATAACCTTCATTAAAAGTCTTAACCAGATTATGAATTTAAAATTTGGTGTTTTAGACGATAACAAACAATTTTACGATTGCATGAATGAAAACCACACAACATAAGAGAAACACTTATACACTTTAATAAATGTTAAAGGGAATACTTACAATTATTTTTGAAATTTTGTTTTTTCATGGTTTATGATCATATATACAAAGAATCCTCAATAGTATGCATTACATTTGTATAAAAAATGAAATACGGCCAAAAAAATCGAGGTTTTGAAACCCCAAACCTCTGTTCCTCGGAATTTCCTCGGAAAATTCCGAGGAAATTCTGAGGAACAGGGATTTTTCAGACCCCAATCCCTTGTTCCTCGGAATTTCCTCGGAATTTTCCGAGGAAATTCCGAGGAACTGGGATTTTTTAGACCCCAATCCCTTGTTCCTCGGAATTTTCCGAGGAAATTCCGAGGAAGTTATTGTCCATCGGAATTTATTTACCCGGGAAAACCAATCCGCGTGAAAATTTTCGCGAACCCTAAGTTAATTATTCCGACGGAATTCCGACGACCCCGTGTCCGTCGGAATTCTTAAATACAAAACACAACCCTTCTTCTTCTTCTTCTCCGCCGCATCTCTCATTTCTCTCATCTCTCTCATTTCTCTCCGATCTCCCTCAACTCTCGCCGGCTATTCGGACTACCCAACCCCACATCTCTACTCCACCTCTAAAATCATGTAAGAATCTATGTAAACCTTATATTTTTCAATTTCTTAGGGTTTGTGAGATTAGATTTTCGGATTATAGGTTGTTTGATGGATAGTTTAGGATTGAATGGATAGTTTAAGTTAGGATTGTTGTTTTGATTGTTGTTTTAGTTTTTTTGGAATTATTTTTGTATTTTTAAAACGTTTTTTGATTTTTAAAAACGTTTTTCTATTTTTAAAAACGTTTTTCAATTTTTTAAAAACGTTTTTCAAGTTTCCAGTAATAAACTATGTATAATAAAACGTTTTTTAAAAATTTTAAAAATATTTATAAAGCTTTTTCTATATTTATAAATGATTTATAATTTTTTATACATATATATATATATATAAAACATGTATAATAACAATTTTAAGAATTTTTAATAATTTTTATACATATATATATGTATAAATCATGTATAATTACAATTTATAAAAAAATATAATTTTTATATATTAAAACTATTTTGTAATTATTAACAATCTATTTCAGTCGGTTCCAAAGAAGAAGGGCCGTTTGTTCGGTTTGGGTCGTCGGTCCCGGTCGGTTCCGTCTTCTGCTGCATCACCGCTATTTGTTGATCCAGAAGTACTTATGGGTCAGTTGCAGGACAAAGATGATCGCATATCTGCGTTGGAGACCCAGATGGCGACTCAACAGGCATGGCGACTCAACATGCGGGCTTTGAGGCATAAAGGAAGCTAAATGAGCAAATGATGGAGATGATGAGAAGGTTGCACCCGAACGAGGTGTTCCCGAGCATGCCAGACCCGAATTCCCAAAACCCGTAGTTTTTTTTTTTTAAAAACTCTGAATGTTTTATTTTTATTTGTATGACTTTGAATTTTATATAATATGTTCTTTAATTTTAATTTTAATTTTATATTTTTGAATTTAAATTTCAGAAATTTAATTTTTTTTTAAAAAAATATTCTTTTGGGATATTCCGAGGAACCCTGTCCCTCGGAAAATTCCGAGGAGCATGTTCCTCGGAATTTTCCGAGGGACAGGGTTCCTCGGAATTTCCTCAGAATTTTCCGAGGGACAGGGTTCCTCAGAATTTTCCGAGGGACATGGTTCCTCGGAATTTCCTCGAAATTTTCCGAGGGACAGGGTTCCTCAGAATTTTCCGAGGGACAGGGTTCCTCGGAATTTTCTGAGGGACAGGGTTCCTCGGAATTCCGTCGGAATATTCCGAGAGAATTCCGAGGGAAAATGAAATTCCGAGGAGTTTTTTCCGAGGACATATTTCCTCGGTATGTCGTCGGAATACGTTTATTCCGACGACATACTGACGATTTTGGCCCTCGGAATGAGCCTGTTTTCTTGTAGTGATTGGACGAAGTATAAAAAGTTTTCATCTCATAATGTTTCATAGTTGCATTTGGTACATTTAATAATTCAGTTCTATAGTTTCATAGGTGTAATCGAGTGTAGTTCCTTTGTCAAAAATCAATCGAGTGTTATATGCAATGTTTCATAGAGGATAGAAGAATGTTTTACAGACTAGAAAAATAGTTTGCGTTTAATTGGGAAAATTGTGGATGGGGAAAGGTATTTTTTTTTGGATGGGGCAATGTTAATTCATATAAGAGATAATTAGCTATATATATACACTCATAGCCGGTCCTAGTGACTTTGAGGCTGCAAGCTTAACATGCAAAAATGGCCAAAAATATTTTTTTGAACCAAGGAGTCTTTGAAACTAGGTCTTTTTGAAGTGGCAAATGTTGTTTTCACCACTAGACTACATAAGCTTTGGTAATTTTGTGGCTGGTTTGATAAACTGGGGATGGAATCCCATATTCTCCCCCTTTCTGAGATTACCCCTAATCTAATACACGTTGGCTAAAAATAACCAATCTTAGATTCAGCTTGATCTTTTCTTGTAAACTCATAGGTTACTATTATAAACTAATTTGCATCTAGTTTCTTCTTATCCACTCTTTTTGTTGAATGTATTTCCATCCACTTGTTCTTCTAAAAGGTATGACAAAGGATAAATTTAATTTTGTTATACTTAAAACATTAGTGGCTAACACTTGTCTTAACAGTTAATTGAAACATTAGTAGTTAATAATTAGTATATATGCTGGTGAAACTAGACAAGAGAGAAGTGTGAGAATTAGTGATTGAATACAAAGTATGTAATCTTAGTGTAGTAGTAAATATAATTGTTAGTTTTTAATTATTCCTATTATATGTTAATAATATGTAATTATAGATGGAATTTTTTTTGGTCAACAAATAAAGTCTTCTTAAAAATGTCATACAAATATAGCCAATTTGACAGAGTATATATAGTGTCAGTTAACAATTAAGATATAAGGCATATATAGTCTAAGTTATACTGATAACATGTAAATAAGATAGAATCTTAACTGTAAATTTGGTTATTAGTTGGTAAAATCTTTAATATATATGCTTATGAAATTAAAGATGAGAGATAAGTGAAACAACTGGTCTAAATTTTCTTTTACCTAATAAACATATTGTAAAATTTATTACTAAGAAAAATATAACTAAGCCAAATATTTTTGAGATACCACCGTCAGGACCAATGAAAGAAAAATGATGTGAATGATGCTCCTTTTCATTACTTGATATGTCACATGTCTCACACCTTACTCTCATTTTTGTCGTCTTTGATGATTACTACACCAGCTCTTCATCCATTACTAAACTTTAGACGAATCTGCACAGTTTTGCATCTCCAATTGCCTTTTTACATCCAATTTGACATAAACCATATAAACACACATAATAACAAGAAATGACTCCAAAATAATATAAAACACATACTTTGACTCGATAAAAGACTCAAAACATAGATTATAAACTAGTAAAACACCGGTATATCAAAATGGACGGCTGAGATTGCTCCTTATGCACCTCATGTGATTTTCTTTGTTTAATTCAAACTAGCTCCTTCCATTTGAATTCACACTAAGTAGCTTTAAGTTTCGGGAGCTTGGCAACAATCTCAAAGTAAGCATCAACTCATTTCATTGCCATGCAATTCAGGTTAGGTCAAGTGTTGTATGCACAACCCTCATCTTCTCTTGTAAGTCAAGTATCGTTAACCCAGATTGTTTCAACCAACTTGCTTCTTCTTCTCTTTCTTTCTTCATTCCAACATTCTCTTTCAAGTTTGAGCATTGGATATCCTGGGGTAAGTTTAGAACTGAAAATCCTTGCCTCATTAAAAAAACAAGTGTGGAAAACCTCTTTTGGGATAAAAACATCACGTAGGGAAAAAGTGTAAGCACTCTCATCCTGAGGATTGGCCAGTGAGTCTAAGGAGCTTAAGATCATTGAGGTGGTTTCCTTAGACCCTGGATCATGGCCGCCTTGCGTGGCAAGTCTTCTTTACATCACTTTGTGTACTTGAAGCCCTCTTTGTAGCCGGTTTGATGTCTCCCCATTTCTTCAAACTTCTTTGCCATCTTTAAGGCGTTTGATCAAATTTCAGCATTTGCATATGAGTTAAAAGTACTTGATTTACAATGTACATGTATCTATCTTCAAAAAATAGACCAATCCAAAATTATAATAGAGAATGAAGATTAGATTTTTTCCTTGCATCATTTGATAAAATGTTGGTGAGGAGTGCACTTTATCTTGTCTTGTGCACTTAACTCCCTAAATTCATCGCTGACCTTGCAATCCATGAGGAAATCAACTTGTTAGGTGGCTGCTCAACCTCTGGTCTGTCTCCTTAGCCCTTCCTCTTAAATTACCTTTGAAGGTCAGCCGTATTTTGGCTCAGCCAAGATGGGTCAACCTATGGTATGTTTCCTTCTCACTTCTTCTTAAAACTCCTTGGTTGGACAGCCGTTTTCTGGCTCAGTCAGGAGTATCCCGGTAGTGTCTTTGGTGTGCGGATGGTTTGTCTTGAATTGTGACTTTGGCAGCTCACTCACAGCCCTCCTCAATCTTGGCCCAAAGAGTATAAGTGTAGGATCGAGCTTGGAAGTGAGCGCTTGACGGACTTGTATTTGGACCACCAGCCTTCTTGGCTTGAGTGTTGACCTTTTCTCATGGATGTGCTTTATTCCATTATACTCTACATGATCCAGCTCTCTGTTTCATCAACCGCCTCTTAACCATCTTTGTAAATACTAGACTGATATGTCCAAGAGATGTTGTGCAATGGAACATGACCTTCCTTAACCCACAGTTTCTTGTAGACTACTCTGATACATCTTTTGTTTCCTAGAAATCACAACAACTAAAGGAGAAAATAAGATCGCAAACCATGGACAAGAACATGGGGCAACCTCAAGTCTGGTAACTCCAATCAAACAAGACTAGAAACTCTATGGAAACTATCGTATAAATATGATCTCTGAATCCTAAGAAATATGCTTCTTAACTAGGCATTAGTGTAATATGTAAACACCACAACCTCAGGAAAGAGGCTATACAACACTAAGAACCTTAAGAACATCTTAGAGCATGATTATCCAAGGAACCCCTAGTGGGGTTCCTATTTTTTTATTTTTATTTTTTTATTTTTTTCTTTTTTTTAAAAAAAAAAATTAAAAAAAATAAAATTAAAAAAATGAACCAATTACGGATCGCCACGTGGCAGTGGGGCCCGCAAACAGTGTAAGAAACCCTCCAAAAACGGTTCTTATTTAGGAGTTTTAAGAAGCGGTTCTTGCACTGTTCATGGGCCCCACATGTCAGTGGGGCCCGCGAACAGTGCAAGAGCCCCTCTTAAGAGCTCCCATTAATCATGCTCTTAAGGCAGACAATTTTTAGACAAGACAACACGACACTTTGAATAATTTTTTTTCTAGAGCAGGAAATAGACAAGAATATTAAGGTAGTTTCTAATCATCATAAGACAGCCCAACCAACAAGAACATGACACATAATACTCTTATTGAAAAAAGAGGAGCAACTTACTATCAAGAAACCTGAGCTGGTTTCTTGAACCTCAAACCTATGGGGGCTTATTGGACTCCATTGGTTTGAGGTGTAGATTGAATATCCAACACATATCCTTGGTGAGTACTTCCTTTCATAGTGGAACTTCATGAATTCTCTTCCTCTCCATCTTGAAGTGAGCTTTGTTAAATAGAGAGAGCTTTTGGTCACCATTCATTTCCATGAGCAATGACTTTGAAGATTTGCCATCAAGCTTCATTTGAGACATGGATCCAAACACCTTTATTCTAAGAGTTATCTTCATCATTCTGAACCACCTTAGCCTCTAGAAAGTCCCTGGACACGCCATAGTTGTTGACTTATCCTTCTTGGAGAACTATGGACTGTTGGGTAAAAGATTGCTCTCAAGAGAGATGAACATGAAACCAAGCTTGATGAAGATTTCTTGGGTTTCTTAAACTGGAATACACTTTTATCTTAAGTACTGGTGAGTTTCTTCTCTTTTGGAAGACCTTTGGACTAGTGAATAAAATGTTGTACCCAAAAAAAATATGAGGAGAAGTTTTACAGAGATTTTGCGGAAGTGAAAGAGGTCTTCAAGAGCTTTTCAGCTTTGATACCATGTGAGAATACAAAGTAAATGAAATGAGGATGACGAGAATTAGGTGTTTGATTGAGTGAACACAGAGAATTAGTTTATAATGAAAGAGTATGAGGTGGAATTGCAAAGAAAGAGAGAATAAGAGAACGAGTGAGATTGAGAGTTTGAGAGAGTATTAGGCATGAGAACCAGAGAAAATATGAGAAACCAAGAGTATTTGAGAAAAGAGTTAACTCATGCTTACTTTCTTTTTTCTTCACACACATATTTAAAAACATACAAGAAAACGAAAGAAGTTGGATAATAGAGTGTTCCGGATAATAGATATGGATAATTGGCTATTTCCTCTCTTTTTAAGAGCTTCATTTTTTATTGTGTGGCTGAGAAAAATGGAGATCCTTAGGACATCATTATCCCTAAAACTCCAAAATGGAGATACTTAGGCGCACACATGACCTCTTTTTTGTATGTAAGATGGTCTTCTCTTGTTTGATCCAAGGGTTGAGATGAGACAAATTTTAAATGGAAAACTGATATTGCTTCTTATGCATTTCATGTGAACTTCTTTATTTAATTCTAACTACCTCCTTGAATTCAACTATATAGCCTTATTAGCACTACAAGAAAATTACATTGCAAAAAAAGAATTTTTTTTTTTGGAAAAATGCAATATATTGTTGCAAACATAGAGTTGCAATAAAATTTTAGTGAATTATATAATGTTGCTGATTGATTGTTTCAAATTTGTGTTGATGCAAATATATTGCAAATTTTGCAATAAACCAATTTATGGATAAATCTATCATAATAATGCAATAATGTTTATGTTGCAAATTTATTGTAAAGGGTAAAATGCAATAAAGTTTGTGTTGAAAATTTGTTGTATCTTTACAACAGATGTTTGCGATTCAAGTCGCACAATTTGTTGCTAAATATCACCCATAATAAATACCATTACAAATTTTCAGTAATTATTTTGAAAATTGCAAATATTATCATGTGATCTGTAAATAATATTTATTATGAAAATATAATTCTAATCCACATTTTTTAAATTGCATTCCTTTTTGGAATTATATTTGCTATTTTACAATGATTTCAAATGTAGTGATTTGTTTTCAAACTAAAAAAAAATATGAACTAATCAAATAACTAATTTTACTACTAATATCAAATGTAACAATAATAAACAATTCATTAAAATCCAAGTTTCTAAAAATTGAAAAATAAGGTTTCAAATCATTATATTTTCATCGGGAAAATTGCATAAAAAACTTTGAAAGTGGTACACAGTGACACTTTAAACCTTGAACTTTTTCGACTATCACTTTAAACCTTCAAATTGGCATTTGTATCACAAAAACCTTCAACTTGGTTTACTTGTTCATCAAGTAAAAAGTTGACATGTGCAACAGGTAAAAGTGATGATGTGTAGGTTTTTTCCGAAAAATAATAATTATTTAATTAATAAAATAAATAAATAATTAAATAAAAGTTCAGAAAAGTTAATATAAAATCAAAAAACTAAAAATAAACATTCAGAAAATTAAATAAAATTCAGAAAATAAAATAAAATTTCAAAAAATAAATTAGATTAAATTAAAATACAGAAAAGTAAATGAAAATTTAGAAATTAAAAGAAAATAAAAGAAAAAGCACAAAATTCAAAAAAAATTCCAAATATTTTTTTTAATTACAAGATTTTTTTAAATAGATTTATCATCGTTGATAATAACAATTTCAAAGATATCACTGATGATGATGGTGGTTTCTCACATAGCCATTAATAATGACGTTTTGGACATATATTTAACGCTAATTTTCGACATCATCGTTAAAAATGATGGTAGATATGTCAATAACGATGTTTTCGATAACCATCATTTAAAACAGTAGATATGTCAAAGTTTTTTTAAATGATAGATAATGTCAAAGTTTTTAATGATGATGTCGGAAATTATCGTTAGAGATATGTCAATAATCAAACTATCGTTAGAGATATGTTAAAAATGTCACCGTTAATGGTTACGTGAGAAACCACCATCGTCATTAGTGATATGTTTGAAATTGTTATTGTCACGATGATATGTTTGCTTTATTTAAAATAATTTTGTAATTTAAAAGAGAATATTATTATTTTTATTTTTTATTTTGCGGTTTTTTCTTTAACTTTTGTTTAAGTTTCTAATTTTGTTTAATTTTCTGTATTTTAATTTATTTTATTTTTTGAAATATTTTTTAATTTTTAATTTTCTGGTTTTTTATTTTTGAATTTAATTTTTAGTTTTTCATTTTTATTTTTTTCAATTTTTAAATTTTTATTTTATTTTTAATTATATAATTATTATTTTTCAAAAATAACCATCGTCACTTTTACATGTTGGACATGTCAACTTTTTACTTGATGAACAAGTAAGCCAAATTAAAGGTTTTTTGTGATACAAATGCATATTTGAAAGTTTAAAATGATAGTAAAAAAAGTTCAACGTTTAAAGTGTCAGTGTGTGCCACTTTGAAGATTTTTTATGGGATTTTCCCTATTTTCATCTTTTGATGGATTGGAAATACACGAACCATACATTAATTTGGCCTCTGTATTGATTATGTTTTGACTATGTTTTGCTCGTTCTTCAAGCATATATGATTTGTTTAAAGGAGTGTATGGTAGGCAGTTCGCCGCCTAGATTCAATTTCTATTAGCAGAAACTATTTACATTACTTAGGTTTCCGATAAGTGAAACAATTTTTTCATTCAAAAAATAAATAAATAAATCTGAAAGAAAAAATAGTAGCAGAAAATTAACATGAAGATCAAATAAAAAAAATACAAAATATAAACCTAATTACCTATTTTTAACACTTCAAAGTAAAGGTTTTGTTTTTTTACCTTCGTTGATTAACAGGTGTGTGTTATATGTTATTCTAGTTTTTTTTTTTTAACACAACTTTCATTACTTTTTAAAATGCCAACCTACAATTAAGAGAAGAGTTTAACCAAACTCTACATAGAAACAACAAGAAAACATATATGATAAATATAGAGAGACCTCTAACATAAGATGACAACGAATTCAAAGTAAAGCTCGAATGCGTTGAAACAAGATTCATGGCAGCGCCCGATGCTTGAGATTTAGTCACTTTGAATTGTGACGTTGGTATCCAATCCGCACCTCGAAATATCGTCGAAACGAAATCCGTTGCATCTTTAGGCCCTGAGCGTACCGCTCCACAAGATAGCAAATCGGCTATGGAAATAGACAAACTCCTCCAGAAGAAATCGGGAGGGAGATCGCTCCTCATAGAGGCAGCATACGGCGTTACGGCTCGCTCCTAAAAATAGATGAGTAGAGATGGTGATGAACATGATGGACCCCGTAAACCTACCGGTAAATGAGAGAAAATCATACTCTTCAAACAAGAGGAATACTGCAATGTACGCAAGATAGTTTCGGTAAAAACCGTGGTGAATCCACCAAAATTTTTTAGCGCATAAATCAAAGAGATCAATACACCCCACATTGAAGTGGGCTGAGAAAATATTGGTTTGAGATGGGGGCCATTGTGCCTAGGTGGGCTTATCAGGCCCAAAGAAAGTTGAAAGAGGCCCATCTCTTGCTCAGTACCACTCAATCTTCATCGGAAATGTAACGTATCAATGATTGGAGCACAGCGACGGCCGATATGTGACGACGCTCCAGATGAGCGACACGCTGGAGATTCCAATCTCTTCTCCGGAGAAGGTGGATTGAGCAGCACCAGAAAGACATATATGGTTCGCTTAGAAGCTTCATTGAGGGAGAAAACATCAGAATCGAGATTGAGACTAATGGCAGCGGAGGTGGAAGAGAACCCCATCGAACACATGTCAAAGAATTGACAAGCAACTGGATCTAGGCGCTGGGTTATATGTGGATCCCCACAAACACCGGTGGTTATGACGTCAGAGGTTGTCGTTGGAAGTTGAATTTGCGACGGGTTGAATGGCGGATGAAGGTGCGGGTTTCCTAGATGGAGGTACGTCGGGATGGAGAGATGGTAGATGTATCTCACAGATCTGATTCCAAATGAACTCAGTCCCGCGGTGGTGTAAATATGAACAGAAAAACCGTACAAGCGCGATATCTGGGAGCTCCCAGAGAGAAGAGCCGTCGAGAGCGGAGGACCTGCGAGACTTAGAGCTTTACAACGGCAAACAATGACTTTAGACAAGAACAAGTTACGGGGAACCCCCCCTCCCCCCAATACATCACAGATTCAGGAATCCCCGAACTAAAGAGGCAAGGTCCCTCGCTTCTCTTCACCACCATCAAACGCTTCAGACGAGAAATGTCGGGAAAGTAGGATCCAAGACTTGAAAGGACAGAGTGAATGGAAATCACGGCGAACGAAGATGAAGCAAGACGTAAGAAGTTGCAGAGATTGAAGGAAAACAGAGAAGGAGGAGAGCAAAGGCGACGCCGGCGATCTGAGTCACCGCCGGCGTCGTGAATCAGATTCACAAACGGTGCCTCTATTCTCGTGCCTGAGAGGAAACTAGGGCGAACTAGCACTAATGAACATGTTACTCTAGTTTAACAATCTCTCTTTGGTTGGAAAAGAAGCAGAACCTGAAACTTAGTTCCCCACAAGTAAAATAAGAATTAATAAAAGTATATATAAAGAACAAAAGAAAGAGTAAATATAATTTCTATAAGGATAATATCACTAGATTCACATATATGCTAGAACTATCTTATTTTAAAAAAACTTAGGGCAAATAAAAAAAAAGGTAGGGAAAAGGGGAGATATACACCACTGTGTTGGTTTTGTCTTAACAAAATGATAATTTAAAATTATAATTTGGATAGGCTTAATATTTTAGATTGTTATTGTAAATATTTTTTAATATTTAATATTTTTAGTTTGAATTAGGATTTTTTTTTTTTTTGAAATATCTAATCTATTAATTAATGTTCCTATTTGAATTTTACTGTGGCATGTTTTTAATTTACACCTTTTAACATGTTGTGACTAAATATAAAAATATGCTATTTATGTACACTATTAATAATATGTGCATCAACCAACTAAAAACATATATATACAATAATAATATAGTTCATTTACTTATGTGGTAGTTTTGTGGTGCATGATAAAATACATCTATTTGCATCTGAACCTTATATGAAATTACAAAATATAGTTTTCTTAATGTCTGCACAATAGCTTTCAAAATGATCTAGCAAATGTTATTATAGTTGTTTATATAGAAGTGTCTGTTTGTTTATATAAAATTATATTATATTAGATAAGACAAAGTAATTTGAAAATAATTCTCTAGTAATAAAATTTTGAAAAATTCAGATTATAATTCATAAGGCAATATTTTAGATTTGTAACTGTAACTATTCTATCTAGATTTTCGAAACAAGTATGTATTTGATATATTATAAAAGAATATACTCAAAATATAAATATATAATTTATATTATCTTACTCCAAAATCCAACTATATACATTAATTCTAATTATTGTTTACCTTTCCTAAACAAATATGAAGAGTCTAGAAAATTAGACCAATCTATTATTATAAATCTTAGAATTATAACAAAACATTCGGAAAAAAAAATCATGAAGTTATAATTGTAAGGATACGGTTAGGAGGTGTACAAAATCTTTTAGATTTGGAAAAAAAATACAGCATATATCTTCATATTTAGATTATCATCTAAAGTGTATTAAAATAGTAAAACAAAGTACTCTATACAAAATGAAAACTACATTATAAACATAAAAATAAAGAAACATATATATAATGTCCAAAAAACACATGAAAGCAATTTTTATATTTTGTTTGTAAATTTTTTAATTATTAAGTAATTTATAAAGAAACTCTAACTATTAATATTATACTTCTCTATAAAACTAACTCATAAAATTGTATATAGCATAATTAATAAAAAGTTATTAAGCAATTTTTAAAATATATAAAAAGACTCATGAATAAAATTTATAAATATAATGTCTAAAAAGACACATGAACACAATTTATAAACTCTAATATATAGTTATTAGTTATAATATATAACAAAACAAATAAAAATTTATTAATATAAATATTTCCGCGTGTATGCGCGGTTCAGAGTCAAAATCTAGTTTAGTTTTATAAAAAAGACAAAATTTCTTATTGTGGCTCAATTTATTTTAAAAAAATTTCATGTATAGTTTAGTTTGGATAAAATTTTTAACCGAAATAAAATATTTTAACTTTCATTAGATGTTCATATGCAATTATAAATATAATCTATGTATAACTAGAAATTTGAAATTTAGTAAACTTCAGTTAGTATTGTTTTGGTTATTCAGTATAAATTTAATATATTTTGGTTCGAATTTAGATTGGTGAGTTAAATATATACAAAATATTTTAAGTGGAATATATATATATATATTCTCTACTAAATAAAATAGATCGTAAAAATACATAAATAAATGTTGTAAATATAGTGATAAATGTGATACATATATTGCAATATGTTACTTTGGCTTTTTTTCGCCAAAAATCCACATTGCATTATCGTTGAATATTTCTTGTATTTTGCAAGTAAAAATATATGCAGTAAAAAAGTTGCAAAGGGGCAAGCGAAAAGTATGTTGAAATGTTATTATTTTTCGTAGTGTAGGTTTCTGGAGCTTGGCAACGGCCACAAAGTAAGGCCATCATTAATCAAGGGTTGGGGTTATTTTTTTTTTTTTTTTCCATTTTTGCTAATTAAAAAAAATAAAAATAAAAATGAACCAATTACGGACCGCCACGTGTCAGTGGAGCCCGCAAACAGTGTAAGAAACCCTCCAAAAACGGTTTTTATTTAGGAGTTTAAAGAAACGGTTCTTACACTGTTCACGGGCCCTATATGTTAGTGGGACCCGCGAACAGTGCAAGAAACTAAGGGCATGATTAATGCAGGTCTCTTAACAAGGGGTTCTTATTTTTTAAGAGACCGTATCTTAATTTTAACTAAGAAAACTTAAGAACCGTCTCTTAAATAAGAGACATAAGAGACGTCTCTTATCCGGAAAAATGTAAAAAAAAAAAAAAAAATTAAAAAGAGGACAAAAAAATTAAAACCCCATCTTAAGAGACCCGGGTTAAAGATGGCCTAAAGATAAAGATGCCCTAAGCTCCGAATCTTTTCTTTACCTCGTAAATCATGTTAAATCAAGTGGTCGTCCTTATTTTTTTGCTAGTCAAGTCTTGTTAATTTGAATTGTATCTTCAACCAGCTTAGTTTTCTTCGTTCCAGCAAAACAAAGGTCGATAATTGCAACAACAGCTCTGTGAATGACAGTGGTGCAGGCAACAATCTAGCGCCGCTTATGGTGCTAGCGCAAAAAATTTCTACCGAATCAGGCTCACATCACACCCGCTACAATATTTAAGACGATAGACATGGAAGTCAAGAACATCATTAGGAGTAGACGTAATAAACACCAGTTTAGACAGCTAATGTTTCTTTGGATCAGATGAGCCACAAGCTCCGGGACAAGAAATATAATAAAAAGTCGACAAAAAACAGTAATATGGACTTTTGTTTTATGTCTCAAGTCAATGGTCTTTTAGTTTTTGGCATTTTTAGTGACCATTTCAACACAGAACAAAAGAGACGTCCCATGGCCCATAGGAAGCAAATTTAAGGACTCAAGAATTTACTTCGAAGGTGATAAGTTGACTTGACTTTATAAGTATACCACATATAGAACGTTCCAACTTTTTTTTTCTTTTTTTTTTGTAACTGAGAACGTTCCAACTTACAAGTCAGAATTCACGAAGAGTATATTGTTTGCACTCTGGACTGATTCAAATCATGCAAAAAATATATAATTAATTTTTTTGATAAAGGGTATACTATTAGAATAATTTTTTTAAAAATTGATATAAAATGTTTATTTATAGATACAATTTTTTTGTGTGCATATTATGCATCTCTAGTTCTCTATATTTTACAGATCGGTTGTACATATATTTTAAAATAATTTTTTTTCATAAATTTTCACAATAATTCTAGCTGTAAGAAATAAATTGTTAATTAGACTATTTAGTTCCTGTAACAAAATATATTTTAAAAATTTTAATGTAAGAGCCAAACTTTAGAAGAAAATGAAACGAAGCTAAGAATTTTTTTTTCAAATCTGTTTGTTAAAAATGTAGTGTATTATGTAAGCAGTTCCTTTTCAATTGATCATATTTAACTGAAAGTGTTTTTTTAGATATTTACCTAAATATTATGTTGATTTAGTAAATTAAAGTTACACGTCTAGAAATATAATGCTATACGACTATTTCAAAAGAAAAAAAACGAGGGAAGATTATATCAGATACGGAGAATGTGCAAAGAATTTTTTTTGTTCTTTTTTTGTCAACACGTAAATAAATTACATGAGATGGAAACTGGAATGTTATATTTATACATATTTCAACACTTTCCTATGTATTATTTTTTTTTTTAAAAAAAGAAAATCATTGGAACGACCGATGATCAGGACATGTGTAGCTTAAGCTTGTGTTATTAATCATCGATTTTCCATCATACAAGTTCAAATCCGACATAACGAACGCTACTGCAAAAATATCATCACAACAAATTGTTATTAGAGAAATTGTCAATAATAGCATATTAAAATACTGCTATTTTATTATTAAAAAAAAACTAACTGTTATTTTCTTATTAAACAGTACTCATTTTGATTCCATTATTTTATAAAGATAATTTAATATAATAAATATAGTTTTGAATTTTAAATAATTTTAAATTAATATTAATAAAATCAATTAATTTTTTTTATAACTTAATATTTTCATAAAACATAAAAATTTATTCTTTAGTTAAACAAAAAACAATTTTAAAATATTTATTTTAGTGAAATGGAAAGTTATAAACTAAGTAAAAATCAACCTTTTGAACAAGTCATAAATAATTAAAACCGAAAAAAAAACAGAAGAAGAAGACGCGTTGCGTTTAAATACTTGAAGTCAAGGGCAACCCATCCACTAATCTATAAAAGAAGAAATTGATTCCCAAACTTGTTTCTCATTCACCCATTCTTCAACTCATTTCAAAGGGAAGAGAGAAAGAGACAAAAGGATGGAATCTCAGAAACAAGAAAAGATGAAGAGTATCACTAAGATCATAATAGCCTTTGCTTCCATTTTCTCCTTTATTCTATCTTACTCTTCTTTAGTCTCCTCTCTTCAACAAAAACTCCATTTGCTTTCCATCTACATTAACCTTGTGGACAAGAAGTACATATTCTTGTTATGCAATGGTATTGTAGGTTTCATCATGGGCAATTTCAAAACCCTTTTGCACGGGAATGCCATTAACATCGTTGAAGAAACAGAAGAACTAAGGATCAACTACATGAGAAAATCAGAAATGAAGAATGTAGTGACACTAATTGAAGAACAGCATGTATCCAAAGAAGAAGAAGAAGCACTGGCACTACTTGGAGAACAGTGTGTATCCAATAAAGAAGAAAGGGTTGATTTATTAAGAGAAGAAGAAGAAGTTACAATGGTCGTTGAGGATGACAATGGAGGTAAGGACCTCACTGTCTTTAGATCGGATGATCAAAATGATGGGGACAATGATGATGATATAAATGATTTGAACAAGAAATGTGAAGAGTTCATCAGAAAGATGAAAGCTGGGATTCGATTAGAGTCCCGGGAGCTATTTACATCTTAGCTTTAGTATTATTCACATTCTGCTAGAGAGTTTTATTTTTGTCTAATAGATTGTGTAATTTTGGTGCCCACTTTAATCTAAAGTAAAGTTAATCACTGCAACAGAATGCAACAAGAAACTAAGAACACAAACCAAAAATATAATAGTTGTAAAGTATCCAACAATAATGTTTTACCTTAGAAGTCACGCGTCTCAAATTGACAATACAAGCCAGGAAAGCCAAACAACACCTCAGATCCTATCAATATCCTCATCTTCAAACTCAACATAGTCTTCACCACCATTGTCATCATCTTCCTCAAGATCACCAACGATACCTTCATTGAGACGGGTATTCTCAGGAAGCTCACCATAGGCCTTGAGAAGCCTTGCCTCATCAGACATGTACTTGAGGATGACATCAGCCTTGTCATCCTGGTAGTCTCTCAGACCAACAAGTATGATGTCACCTGCTGCAATCCAAACCTTCTTGTGCATCTTACCACGGATATGGCAGAGACGTTTAGTGCCGTCGATGCACATGCATTCACATCTTCCATTACCGAGCATACGAAGGACTTGCGCGTATTCTTGTCCGTCTTCCTTGAATATAAGCTCACGCTTCTCGTCATCAGCTTCGTTCTTTCCTCTCTTCCTGTTCTTTCCTCCCTTTCCCTTGTTCTTCGGCATGGTAACTGCCAAAAATAACAGACAAACGATTCAGTTCAAAGCTTCTGTTCTGTCTGAAAAAAAATGCAAAAACAAAACTCTTGTCTCTTAACTACAAGAGACCAGACAAGAATCTAAAACAAAAACTAAACACAAACATAGAAATCTGATTCGATACGTGTTCTTCACTCAAAACCATAGAAATCTCCTAAGGAATCCAAAGATGCCCATCTAGGGTTTCCGATTAAGCAATCATTGAAGATAAATATTCAAGGCTTTACACGAATCAAACCAAGAGGAAGCAGTTTATGATCAATAAATGGATCGATCGAAGATACATGAGACCTTCGCAGCCGATTCAATTACTGATTATAAACGACAGGAAACCCTAAATCTAGAGGTAAGAGACGAACTGAATAAAAGAGAAGACGAGACTCACACTAACTCCTTGGATGAGATGAGATTAGATTCGCAGATTTTTTCTTTGGATCAACGTCTTTTCTGAAGCTGTGCGGCTGCGAAATACTTTTTATCGATCTGTCTAGACATGTTGGTTGCTTGTTATATAGAACAAGTCTTTGGTTTAGGTTTTAATTACCAAACCATGCCATTCATTTCTCGATTCTCTCTCAGTTCAACACACGGTCTACGCCTGGGCATTGGTCCAAATTTCACATCGCTTCGGTTTAGGTAATTCGGATCTGTGAGTCGGTTATTAAAGAAAGAACTAGTCTTTGATCCGCGCGCCTGCGCAGATGTTATTTTTATAAATATCAAATATTTTAAACAATTTATTTCATATAATTATATATATGACTAGAACTTAATATTTGATATCTGTTCTCAGATCCGGATCCCATCCGCTTTGAAAAATGGATATTCGGGGATCCTAATAGTAATTTTACGGATTCAACTGATCAAGGTAAAAATTCGGATAGTAAAATTTTAGATCTAGATATTCGGATCCAGATATTAAATATTTAAAATTTAATTATAGTTATCTGTGTATATTATATATACTTTTATATAAAATAGCTAAAATTTTAATTTTATTAAATTTTAATGATATTTAAGATTTTTAAAATAATAATTTTAAATAGACTAAATATATGGTTAATAGTTAGTTTTTGATTTATTTTTAATTTAAAAAAATAGGTTTGGATATCCGCGTGTATTCAGATTTTAGTCCGAATATCCTAACCGCGAATATCCGGATCCGGATAACAATTTTACTAATCCGACGAATGCATATATGAATCTGTATATCTTAAAATACCCTGGATATTCGATTCGTCCTAGACCTAATTGTGTATCTGTATTATATGGTGATTAAAATTTAAAAATTTTAAATTTATAAATTACATAAGTTATTTTTATTAAATATATATTATACAAGTGAATAATACATTGTATTTGTTTGTATATATAACCATTATAATAAATATAATATGCATTTTAGTCATTAAGTTGTTATAGAAAGTTACATGATTTTGATATTGTAAATGAATAAGTTTAAATTATAATCGAAAATTATTAACATTATTATCTTTTTCATAGTTCAAATATAGTTGAGTAGCTTATATGAATAAAAATAAAACTAATTTAATACTATATATATATGTATAATTCTGTTTTTATTATAAAAATTGGAAATACATATACATTTTTTTTATGAAATCTTCAATTCAAATGACAAAAGTTGTTAATGGGCTTAGCCAAACTTTATTTTTTTCTTGTTAAAAATTAATGTTTAGATGTTTGGATGCATGGATAATATCAGTGGCATTTCTTGTAAATATTAAGTAAAAATAAGGGTTATTTCTTATTTGTACTTCAATTTTAATAGATTAGATTAAATCCAACAATTGTAAGAGAAAATTTAAACCGAAATTAATATTTCGTATACAAATCTCTCGCAACTTTTTGAAAGTTTGTCATAAACTAAATTAAAAAAAAAAATATTTTATTTAAAATTTTTTAATATTTTTTATTTTTATTTTAAATTTCACTTTTAAAACTCGACACATAGCTCTAAACCGTAAGTTCAGATTATTTACTATAATAAGTATAAATGTAAATTTACATCATTTAATAAAAAAATAATGATTAAAATAGATTTAAAAAATTTTTGTCCCCAAAATAATAATTTTAAAAAAATGATTAAAATAAACTTTACTCAAAGATATAAATTAAATAATCTAAACTTAGAGTTTAAAGTTATTGGGTGGTTTTTAGAGGTGCAGTTTAAAACTAAAAAGTAAAATAAAAAATATTAAATTTTAAAAATAAAAAAGTCTATTTTGATCATTTTAAAATTTTATTTTTGTGATAAAAATTTCAAAAATATCTTTTTTAAAATATTTACCTTTTAATAAATTCTATTTTAATCATTTTTTTAAAAAAACTCTATTTTAGTGAGAAAAAACTTTTTAAATCTGTTTTAGGTTATTCCTCTAATTTAAAAAACTAGGATTTTGATTATTTTGGTCACTTAGTACAAAAGTTTCGTCCAATTTCTATTGTTTAATTTTGTAATTCGTAATTTTAATATTTACAAATTAATATTTATTTAAAGCTTTTAAATATATAAAATAATTGATTTAAATATTTGGGTTAGGATTGAAGAATTTTGGTTTTCCTTTTCCTTCATCTCTCTCACATTCGCTTAATAACTGATTTAAATATCGGGTTGGGCTAGGATTGGAGAATTTTGGTTTGGTTTGGTTTGATTTGATTTGGTTTGGTTTAATATTACTTTTCTTTTTTCTTTCCCTCATCTCTCTCACACTCGCGTAAGCTAAGAGTAAACCCAAAAAACCTCTGCACTGCAAAACCCTCTTTTATCCTTATATACACACCTAAAAATGCAGCTCTCGCTTCCATTTTCTCCTTCCAAGCTCTCACCAATCTTCCCTTTCGCCAACCTACACGGCCGCGCCGCGCCATATACATAACCACCGCCGCGCCAGTTTCGTGACCCCCGTCAGAGTCTCCGGCTATTTCTCCTCCATTAGCCGAGCAATCGAGGAGGAAGTAGAGTACTGTAAGGCACGCGCCGTCGTGAACCGTAAAGGCGTCGAATTGGACGGTTACGCTATCGAAGGCGTCTCCGTCGGTGGCTACGAGACTTGCGTCATCGTCCCTGAGCTCATATGTGTCTTTGATATCGGAAGGTGTCCTTCACGCGCTATCCAGCAGAAGTTCCTTTTCATCACTCACGCTCATCTTGATCACACCGTGAGTTCAATTCCTCTCTCTTCAGTTTCAATTTTGTTCAACTATTTGGATGGATTGTTAAGTTAGATTCAAACTAAAACTTCAAAAAAAATTATTCGAGAAATTTGCGATAAAACCAAAATAGACTAAAAAGTTTTTTTGTCACCAAAATAGCATTCAAGAGAGAAAAATGATCAAAATAGATTTTATTAAATGGTGTAAATATATATTTATGCCATTAGGTTAATTAATTTAAATTTGGAGTTTAGAGTTATTGACTGGAGTTTTGAAGGTGAGGTTTAAAATTAAAAAAATTTAAAAAAGTATTAAAATTTTCAAAATAAAAAAAAATTATTTTGGTCATTTTATTTCTTAAGGTCTATTTTTGTGACAAAAACTTTAAAAAAATCTATTTGAGAAATTTGTCCTATTAATTATGATCCTACAGATGGTTGACATTTAGTTTCTAATACACTCTTAAGATGATTGACTCTTGAGCGAAGTAAAAATCGATGGACCAACTTTGGACCAGATATTGATCAGTTTAGATTATATAGATCGGGTCTTGATATCATGTTAAGTTAGATATGATTATAATCTAAAACTAATTAGTGATAACTGAATTATCTGTTTTATATATTGAATCCTTTTAACTACCTACAGCGGTGGGCGACTACTAGTCTCTTATAAAGGTTTGATGATTTTTGTCTCTTTCAGGGAGGTTTACCAATGTATGTAGCTAGCCGTGGTTTATACAATCTTGAGCCACCTAAAATATTCGGTGCCACCGTCCATTAAAGAAGATGTTGAGAAACTACTTGAGATTCACAGGACTATGGGTCAAGTTGAGCTGAACGTTGAACTCATTCCACTCCATGTAGGTATGAAGATATTGAAAGCCAGTTTTCTATTTTAATGTTAAAAACCTGAGTTGTATGCTTGGTTCGGGGGCAGGTGAAACATATGAGTTGCGCAATGACATTGTCGTTAGACCATTTGCAACTCACCACGTCATACCAAGCCAGGTACCACACGTCTCAGGACAATGTATAGAGTGTTTGCTTCTTTCTAATTGTCTAATGGCTTCTCTCAGGGTTATGTTATCTACTCGGTCAGGAATAAGTTGAAGAAGCAATATGGTCACCTTAAAGGCAAACAGATCGAAAAGATTAAAAAATCTGGCGTCCAGGTTTGTTGATTATGAATCCATTTTGCCAATTGATGTGAAAAGGAAAAGAAATAAACAATTCATGCTAAACTTAATTACAGATTACAGACATGATATTATCCCCTGAGATAGCTTTTACTGGAGATACAACTGCAGAGTATATGCTTGACCCTCGTAACGCTGATGCTTTGAGAGCCAAAGTTCTTATAACAGAGGTGTTTGCTTACTTAAAATCCTATTTGCCAACATGCTTGACGACTTTAGTCACTATAGCTTCTGAGCTTTGACAGGCTACGTTCTTGGATGAAAGTTTTAGCAATGAGCATGCGCAGGCACTCGGTCACACTCATATATCTCAGGTATGATCGATCTTATTTATGTGTAAACGTTCCTTGAATTGAACTACGCTGTAAAAGGATCCTTCCACGAATAATTTGTAGATAATTGAGAATGCAAAGTGGATCCGGAGCAAAACTGTGTTGTTGACGCATTTCTCCTCACGTTACAATATAGAGGTGATAGTCTCATTTGACTTCATGGTCTTACAATGTATTTCATCATATACTTGTGGTTGCAATGGGCAGGAAATTCGTGAAGCTGTGCTCAAGTTGCAATCAAAATTATCAGCAAAAGTTATTCCGCTTACAGAAGGATTCAGGTTAAGATATTCTTGAAAGAGATCACAGGATATTGCAAGCAGTAGTGATTTGAAACATCTTTATCAACTAATGTAAGTTAACAAGTAGAAAAAGAAAATACTCTATTCAACTGAAGAAAGAACGGTACAAAACTTTTTGCCGTGCTGTTTACACTGATTCAGATTGAAGCAAAGAGCAAAGATGCATTTGTTCCACCAAAGCCAAAAGAATTTGACATTGCGGTCTTAACAAGCATCTCTTTCGAAGTGGTTAAAGGCATGAAACTCTTGTCGAAGATGGGATCTGGATTCTTGACATTCAGCGTCAGAGGAGCAACTCCCTAGAAAGTTTTTTTGGCAGGTTCTGGTTAGGTTACAAACCTTCAATCATTATACAAGAACACAAGACAGGACCAAGAGCTGAGAATGCTTACGTGGTGTATAGCAAGAATGCTGAAAATAGCTTCTACAGCTCCAGCTGCTCCAAGAAGATGACCAGTAGCACCCTTAAGTCAAACCAATCAAACTCTTATGTAATTGCAGACACATAGTTAGTACTTAATACAGTAAGTCAAACTCTAAAAGTAACATCATTTGGCATTGTTTTACCTTGGTGGAGGAGAAAGCCAATGTGCCTGAAGTGGCGTGTTCAGAGAATACGGTTTTGATAGCCCTTGCTTCCACAGCGTCGCCTAGAATAGGATGCAGAGTTATCAACTGAGTTGTAATACTAAAGAGAATCAACAAAAATATCTCAATCTTTTTACCTATTGGGGTGGATGTTGCATGTGCGTTTACATAATCAACTTCATTTGGACACAAACCAGACTGAAAAGTCATGGACAGTAAAACAAAATCACTAGAATTCAAACCGATAAAGAGCAAACATAAATGATCAAGTCAACAGCTATGGAGCTTACCTGTTTTAAGGCGCGTGTCATGGCCAATACAGCTCCCTTTCCATCTTCAGGAGGTTGAGTAATATGGTGTGCATCCCCTAAATGCCAAGAAGATTCATTCTTATGAAACTCAAAATGTGTTCTAGTATTATCTATGGAATAGGAAACTTTGTTTTTACTGTAATGTATGAGCCTAACCTGACATCCCATATCCACAAAGCTCAGCATAAATTTTTGCTCCACGTCTTTTTGCATGCTCAAGTTCCTATTGTTATAACAAAAAAATAAGAAAATATTCTTAGATTAAAACCAAGAAAACAGCTGAGGGGGTGACTTTAGAGTCTCACCTCCAATACTATAACCCCTGAGCCTTCCCCTATCCTGCAACAAAATTAAAAAGGTATGACCACAACGTCCCAAAACAGATTCTTTCACACAAACAACTAAGAATGTAACTCACACAAAACCATCCCGGCCACAATCGAAAGGCCGTGAAGCTTCTTGTGGTGAAGAATTGAACTTAGTCGACAAAGCTCTTGATCTGGATGGAGAAAATACAATAATGATTTACAATATGCCTTTCTTCTCTCCCAGAAGAAAGAGACTTTTTAATGGAAGCACACAAAGCGTGTGAGTTACCTAGAGAATCCAGCAACAGAGAGAGCATCAATGCTGGACTCAGTTCCACCTGCTACCATAACATCTGCATCTCCAAACTGAATCATCCTAGTGGCATCGCCTATAGAGTGGGCACCAGTAGCGCAAGCTGTCACAGCAGCATGGTTTGGCCCCTATATTCAAAAGCATGGCAATGCTATGCAAACCGTTTTCTACTTAAGAACATTGGAAAACTATTCTAGACACGGTATAGTATGTTTAAATCCCGTTATCACATCAACTTGTCAGTTTTGAAACTGCTGAACTAAAACTCCTGTTCCAAAACTCTAAGACAGCCAACATTGAATAACACAAGATGTTCATACTATTTTGCATAAAAGGAAAAAGAAAAATCAAACACACCTGGAATCCATACTTCATGCTCACATGACCAGATGCCATGTTCACCAATATTTTTGGGATGAAAAACGGACTAAGCCGCCGCAGCCTCTGCATCATCATCATCATCACCATAATCGTTAAGTCTTACAAGCTACTGGGATGCACAGAGATTTCAGGAGCTAATAACACAATCTGTAAACTCTGTAATTCTTGAGGAAATGATGCAAAGATAACAGAAATGCCTAACCTTTTCACAAATCATCTGTGCAGCATCTACAATGTCACTTATACTTCCGATTCCACCACCAATAGAGACTCCCTGGTATTCCCAAATTTCCAAAACTATAAGAAATCAAACCAAGAAAAAAAAAAGATGGCAGATGTAAATCATACTTAACTGTTCTTTCTCTTTCTTCCTCTTCTGTTGGTAACCAGTCTGCATCTCTCAAAGCTTCATCAGCAGCACATAAAGCATATCCAATGAACTTCGCAATTGCCTCCAGGATCCCAAAATGCATTATAACAGAACCTTTAAATATATAAATATATCTGACAAACCATATCAAGCTTCCAAAAGAACAGGACGAAACCACATCAAGCTTCTGTTATGACATGAAACTTGACTGTGTTGCTAGTAACTCTGTCCTAATAAACTTTAAAGCCAATTTATTAAAGAAGCATGAAGAAGAAAGATGTTGAGCCAAGATACCTTGGAGTTTAGCCAAAGACCCTCATCAAATTCACCAGGGTTTGTTCCATATGGCACAAAGGCGGCAACTTTAGAGGAAAGCTGATCAAAAGTATACAACTTTGTCTCTTCATCAAACGAACTCATCTTGAGATCATCAGGTGTCAATCCTCTAATCCCACATTCTCCACCAATCAAACGCCTCCATGTTGTCTCAACGCCTCGTCCAAGTGGAGTCACCATTCCTAGACCTGCAGGAACAAAGTTAAATGAGAGGAGTAAACAGGTATAAAGCATATATGTAAAGACATGGAAGATTTTGAAGTAGACGGAGACCAGTGACAACAACGCGGCGATGTGAGGAGGATGTAGAGATAAAGCGGAAGCGACTTGAGTTCAAGTTTCTACGAAGAAAAGAGGTCACCATTTCACGCGCAGAGACGACGGCGATGACGGATGGATACGACGGCGATAAAGAGGAGCAAGGATTTGGTTTTTGAAGTTTCTTTCTTGAATTAGAGGACGGTTCGATTGTTTAATTAACCGGTGGTTTAGCCAATCAATCGGTAAGGTTGGAGATGAATTGCATTCCTGCACATGACCAGTTGAATAAAGAACTCGGCTCACAAAATCGGTTCAACTTGGCTTAACTCGGCACCACTAGCCCGGCACATGAGCTTGCTCGATAGCTTGATGACTAGAATTACGGTTGAAGACTCGGGCCAGTTGCTCGGTCCATTAAACTTGACTCAACTCATTAGTTTAAACCGACCAAGAGTATAGAAAGGAGGAGGTTTATGTATAAAAGAGAAACAAGCCTAACAAAATAAAATTGTGTCTCTCTTTTATACAATAGAAAAAAAAAAGAGTCACTGTTATGAAACAGACGGTTTCGGGAATGCACATAACTGAGTTTATCTACTTTGTCCACACATGGACCAATCGGCCCATATGCTTCATCGGATAGGCTAACCCACTTAGGACTTAGACCAACCGACTTTG
>CAJHQQ010002974.1:0-53471 GCA_905132885.1 Moricandia moricandioides
GGACATACCGAGGGAACTGAGTATCCTCGGCAATATTTTCTGATGAAAAAGCCGAGGAAATACTCAAGGAAAGAGAAAAAGATGTGGTTTCCTCGGAATTTTCCGAGGAAATTCCGAGGAAGACCCAGTTCTCGAATATTCCGAGGGAAATAAACCGAGGAAACATGGTTCGTCGGAAAAAACCGACGGTTATTTCAAAAATTTCCGAGGACTTTTTGTAGCCGTAGGAGAGCCGTTGGGGGATTTTAAAAATTCCGAGGAAATTACCGAGGAAGTGTCGGTTCTCAATCGGAATTTCCTCGGAATTCCTCAGTATGTTCGGCATGATTTTCTCTATAAATTCAGCCACCCTCTTCCTCTTCATTCCACTCCATTTCTTCTTCTTCCCTCATACTATCACGAAATTGGTTTCAAAAAAACAAATGTTTCTTCAAATTATTTTCGTTCGGATCGATCGACCTCATTTGGGGAATTCGCGGGACACGAGATTGCTTATGGAAGAATAACCAACCGACGGTATGATACCGAATTCATGGGGTTAGTTCGCCAACACCGGAAGCAGAAACATGTTTAAGTTAAGATGTCCTGCTCTAATTGTAAAAATAGAAAGGGTTATAAAGAGTGGGATGTTTGGACTCATCTATATTTGAGTGGGTTTTACACGAAGTTACAAACATTTGGTAATCATCATGGGGAACACCTAATTATGAACTTGGTAAGTAGTAGCGAAACGCATCAGGCGGCGGTTAGATTAGGGAAGACCTATTGAGAACGGATTAGATTATGGTGTCCAGCGTAAGGTTGAGCAGAATATAAATGATCATTATATTAGAAGGGAAGATTACCCGCTAATGCAGAGGCATAGGTAGATTTTTGAGATACTTGTTGATTGCTGGAAAGCAACCGATTGTTATCCGTCGAACCCGTTGCAGAGATGGTCATCAGCTTATCATCTGCTACAAGACTGATGGGTCATCCCTAAACAGAGTTATAACTTGGACTTGAAGATTGTGTGGATGGCGAAGCTAGCATGGATCTTTGTTAAGGTATTCTACCCTGAGGATAAGTAGCTCCAAGTTCATACTACGAGCGTCCTCCGAACTGTAGCTCTGGTGTTTGTTTATCTATCAAGTTAATAGAGTTGTATGCAGCGATAACTTTGCATGATTTATTGGAGGGCGAGGATGACCAGCGGATTTACATGTAAAATTTTGTGGGAAGCCTCCGTTATAAATCAAGATACAAGATACGAGTGGAAGAGTTCCAGTGCCATAATAAGAGGACTGTGGTAATTTGCCTTTGACCGGGAAAGGTGTTTGCAGAGGTTGTTCTTCTTTCGGAACGCACCAGCGCAATACGAATGAAGATGGCATGCCAGAGCACTCAACAAGATGGTGAGATTAGACATCTTCAGATGCAAAATAGCGTGGAAGCATTTCCATCAAGTATCCGACTTTGCGTATGAAGAGAAGAAATGTTCTACCTTGATTATGTACTGATGGTTTCAGCCCGTATGGGAAGAGTGGAAGACAATAAATCCTCTATGGCCCAGTCATTGTTACACCATACAACTTAACCTCCCAAACTTGTGCTTTGCGACAGAGTTTTCTGTATTCTCTCCCATTCATCGTTCCCGCGGAACCAGAGCATCCTAAGAGATCACGTTATGTGTATTCTTTCAGCCACTAATATATGTATTCTTGCAATAGCACTATGGGCTCAAGGTGCTGAAACATACAATAATAGTTCGTGTAAAGACAGAAACTTTCAAATGCGGGCAGTACTAATGACGTGCGGTACAATAAGTGATTTTCCAGCATATGGTATGTTTATCTGGATGGTGGACACGCGATGGGAGGCTCTATCAGTAGTTCTTTATTCGTCAAGAGTGACAGCAGTGATGCTCTCAACTTAAGAGAACCCGAGGAAGAATTAACGTGTTGCGTTTGACTCTGCACAAGACCTTACCGCGTAAGCTATCGCATGTAGTAGCGCACTGAGAATTACTACCACCTGATCATCCATACCGCTCGGAGTTAGACTTTGGTTTAGCGAAGAACAAGCAGGGTTGATGGTCCATCTGAATGAAGTTAGTGGGGTTAGGTTTGAAGACACAACTAAGATAGTTTTGGTGCAGCAAGAGGACGCCAGGACGTCGGTAGAGACATGAGCATGTTCTCCGGTAGATGCTGTATGGAGACACTACATAACTGGCCACAAAAAAGTATTTTCTGGATCTGCCATTTTGGGAGGATCATCTGCTAAGCGCATAATTTAGATGTCCATGCATATTGAGCGAAGAACTTTCTTTTGACAATCTCATGAACACGATCCTTACACGTCAAGGTAAAACAAAGGATAATGTTGAAGTCAAGACTGGATTTAGTCGTTATATGCGCTCTGTTCAGAACTTTTCATGTTGATGGGATATTGGTTAGGTGCTCCTTTTCCCAGTATAGCCCTGGAGCTTGGATGCACAGAAGGACAAATGCTCTTCTTCTGATTGGATTTCAAACGATGTGTGGACGATTTCTCGACCGGCGCACTGGTTACGCATCTATTTTGCGTATTGTATCGACCAGAAAGGATTAGGAAAGAGTTTATTGGCTTGATAAAAGATCACGCATTCGCCATGTTGTTGATGCAGCGCGCTCCTCCCGTTTATGGCCCTTCAAGGAACTATTACCACGAAATGTGTCATGAAGCAAGTTGGGCAGGTGATATAGTGCTTTCGTATCGCGCGATTTATGCACCAGATCATATATTTCGTGACTCTTGAAGGGTATTGAAAATCTGAAGACTACATAGCCGTGATATCAGTGCAACCGTGTGAGAAGATATTTCACCGTCCCTCATTTTTTGACTGTTATGTGAGCATCTTGTTATTCACTGACTGCAAGAGAATTGGAACTGTGGTGTCCTGTGTGCAGGTATAGATGAGCATGTATCTGTATGACGCGGCTATACTCGATGTGTGCGCCATCTGTCGCTTGTTAGGTAAACGCGAGAAGAATGTGTCGCGAGATTTAAGTAGAGGTGGAAGGTTCGATAGATCGCACAGACTTGATCAATGAAGAAATATCTCAACTCTGCCGAGTTACCTACTTTCCAGCAGGAGTTCAGACAAAAAATCAGAAGACGACTGACCTGCTCGGCCATGATGATAGAGGCGAAGGCGGCGCAATCCATACTCATGTTAAGGTTGCAGAGATATTTCTCACAGATGTTGGTCGACTTACGCGGAAAACCAAAGACCTATCCGACTTACTACGGTGTTCCATACCAGAACCCTAGTTCCTCCACAGAACTTTCCTCGGAAGTTTTCGAGCGAAGTTGTCCGAGGAACAGGGAATTATCATACCCAGATCCTAGTTCTGTCCGGAATGTCCTCAGAGAAATTCCGAGGAAGATAATGTCCGTCGGAATTTTGCTTACCCGGCGAAACGCCAATCTTCGCGTGAAAATTTTTCGCGTGAACCTAAGTTAATTTAAAATTCTTTCCGAAACGGATTTTCTTCCGATCGCACCCCGTGTCCGTTGGAATTCTTACTATACAAAACACAACACTTCTCTTGCTTCTCTTCTCCGCCGCATCTACTCATTTCTCTCATCCTCTCTCATTTGGTCTCGATCTCTCTCAACACCAGCCGGCGATTGCGCGACTACCAACCCCACGCATCTCTATTCCAGAGGGACTCTAAAAATCATGTAGAATCTATGTAACCTTGTATTTTTTTCAATTTGCTTAGGGTTTGTGAGATTAGATTTTCGATTATCAGGTTTTGTTTGATAGATAGTTTACGGATTGAATGGATGAGTATAAGTTAGGATTGTTCGTTTTGATTGTTGTTGTAGTGAGTTTTGTTTGGAATTATCTTCTTGTATCGTCAGCGTTTTTTTGTATTTTTATAAACATTTTTCATTTTTAACAAACTTTTTTTCTATTTTAAAAACGTTTTTTCAATTTTTAAAAATATTATAAACGATTTATAACTATTTTAAAAATATTTTTGTAATTATTAACTATTTTAAAACGTTTTTAAAACGTTTTTTGTATTTTTAAAACATTTTTTGATTTTTAAAAACGTTTTTCTATTTTAAAAACGTTTTTCAATTTTTAAAAAATATTTATAAACGATTTAAACTATTTTAAATTTTTTTTTGTAATTATTAACTATTTTAAACGTTTTTTGTATTTTTAAAACATTTTTCATTTTTAAAAACGTTTTTCTATTTTTAAAAACTTTTTTCAATTTTTAAAAATATTTATAAACGATTTTATAACTATTTTAAAAATATTAAAATATTTTTGTAATTATTAAACTATTTTGTGTAATTATATATATAAATCATGTATAATAATAATTTTTTAAAAAATATTAAATATTTTTTTAATTATTAAAATTTTTTTTTAATATCTATAAAAACTATTATTGTGATTAAAAACTATTATTTGAGATATATATATATATTATACATGTCTTATGATGATCAGAGCCGACCTCGACAGCGTCGCAGTCGTGGTGGTACGGGAGCCACTCCATTCAGGGTTCCGTATCGCCCCACAGCTCTTACCATACATCTCCCTCTCCATTTCCCTCTCATGCTCCTCCCCCTCCCATGCTGCACCCGCTCCTGCTCCTGCTCCAGAGGGTCCTCCGGGAGTGATGAGAGTTGCGGAGTTTGTTCGACAGCCTGGTCGTGACCATCTTCCCTATCTCACTCCGTATCCACATGGACGGGGTCAAACATGGTAATTAAATCTTTTTTTCATTAAAATTTGATTCATTTTTAATAATTTGTTCTTTTATTAGGTTCAACCGATCCTCGAACGGGATCAGCGCATTGATCAACCGTATGATGTACTCGACCCTCGACAAGGACATCCGACTTTCACCGACTTCCCTGTCGACAAGCAGCATCTGTGGTTTCAACAGTTTGCGGTAAGTATTCTATTTTTTTTACTTGTATTTTTAATCTTTAATATAAATTTTCTACTAATATTGTTTTATTTTCAGCAAGAATTCAACTGGAATGCCGATGAAACTTTGTATATCTATCACCACTTCGTCCATAAAGTTATGGAGAACTATGGGAAGCAGATCCACGAGTGGAAGAAGAAGTGGGAAATAAACAAGGTTCGTTTTCATTTATTAAACAATATTTTAATTTAATAAAATATTTTTTTTATTTAACAATTTTTTTTTATTAAAAGGTCCCAAAGTCGATGAACCCCACGGTCTGGCAGGAGTTGGGTGTGCATTGGAGTAAGAATGAGACGAAACAAACATCTTCCACCAACTCTACCAACCGCATGAGCGACCGTAAAGGGAATGATATCTTCAAGCATAACTTGGGTGCTCAATCTATTGCCACTCTCGGGGATCGCATGGTAAGCTAGTCTTTTTTTATTCTATTATTTAAGTTTTTAAATTTTATTTCTGTGCATTTCTTCTAATTACTAATGTTTGTTTAATTTATGTTTTTTTTCAAGGCGGAAGAAAATGAGGGCGAGCCGGTTAATGATCTCGCCCTAATGAAGTGGGCGTATACCAACAAGAAGACCGGCGAGATTGATGATGGTGTTGTGAAGGATGTGGTCACCCTTATCGACACTCAGCTGGAAGACGAAGTGTTTCAACTTCAAAACCGAGGATGACGATTCGACGGGTTTGACCTACTTGCCTCGGGTTCGGATCAACGAAATCGTTGAATCGGTAAGTTCTTTTTTAAAAGTTCAATTCATCTTTTCTATTATTTAAATTTGGCACTTTTCTATTTCAGTCGGTTCCAAAGAAGAAGGACCGGTTGTTCGGTTTGGGTCGTCGGTCCCGGTCGGTTCCGTCTTCTGCTGCACACCACCATTTGTTGATCCAGAAGTACTAATGGGTTCAGTTGCAAGACAAAGATGATCGATATCTGCGTTGGAGACCCAGATGGCGACTCAACAGGCGGGTTTTGAGGCACAGAGGAGGCTGAACGAGCAAATGATGGAGATGATGAGGAGGTTGCACCCGAACGAGGTGTTCCCGAGCATGCCAGACCCGAATTCCCAAAACCCGTAGTTTTTTTTAAAAAAACTCTGAATGTTTTATTTTTATTTGTATGACTTTGAATTTTATATAATATGTTTTTTAATTTTAATTTTAATTTTATATTTTTGAATTTAAAATTTCAAAAAATTTATTTTTTTTTTAAAAAAAAATATTCTTTTGGGATATTCCGAGGAACACAGTCCCTCGGAAAATTCCGAGGGAAATGTCCCTCGGAAAAATTCCGAGGGAAATGTTCCTCGGAAAATTCCGAGGGAAAGAGCATCCCTCGGTATATTCCGAGGGACTGTGTTCCTCGGAATTCTCGGAAGTTTTCCGATGGGACCTATTCCGTCAGAATTATCTGAGGACAGTGTTCCTCGGAAAATTCCGAGGGAATAGGTCCCTCGGAATATACCGAGGGAAATGTTCCTCGGAATTTCCCGAGGACTTTTCTGACGAACTTCCGTCCTCACAGTTTCCTCGGAATATTTTTTCCTCGGAATTCCGTCAGAATTTTCCGAGGAAATTCTGAGGAGTTTTTTCCAAGGACATATTTCCTCGGTATGTCGTCGGAATACCTTTATTCCGACGACATACCGACGATTTCGGCCCTCGGAAAGAGCCTGTTTTCTTGTAGTGTGTGTGTCCTCGCTCTCTGTGGATTCGATCTCAAACTACTGCAATTTGACCTCTCTTGTCACTAGTAGTTCGTAGGATTAATTTGATAGATTACGTTATTAAGAACGTAAACCTTAACCCGCATGCTCTCAATATTCAGTGGAAATATATTCCACAGCTATATATAAGGCCTATCATTCCATCGATGTAAATCTTATCTTAAATTTCATCTCCACAACACCCACCATTCACTCATACTTATAATATATATATACTAAACTCAAAAAACCACCAAGGCTAACCGAGCCTAGCGGAAAAATAAATATAACCATCATCTCCATCAGATATTTATAGACACGGCCTCCAGGGTGTGACCCCATCATCTTTTCATCGTGAAGTTGTTCCATATCGCAAGACAATTTCACGGTAATGCGGGACTTTCGGGAGAATGAGTATACAATAAGACTTCACATGATTTATTCTTACATACTTAATTATACACATATATAAATTAGTACCTGAGAACAAGTACTAAGGTTTGAGATAAACCTCAGAGAATATTTCATAATAATTCTTAAGTGTTTACACAAGTAAACACATTTCACCATAATTATAGATTAAGGACTTGCTTATCAATCAAGCATAATCAGTTGTTTTAATCAGGCAACACACTTTCCTATTAATCATCAATCAACTATCTAGAATCACCTTTAAATCCATGAAATTATCTAAGGAAAACTAGACTTGAGCTCAAGCTAAACGTTCATCCTTGCTGATAACTCCCAAAATAGAATGAGGACAAGGCATGATCCGGCTGGTAATTCCAATCTGTTCGACCAACTGAACCAAAAACAGAACGGTTGGGTATAAGGTTCATAAGTCCAGTTCAAGAAGAAATCAGTATGGTTAGACTCAGCTAAGATCAGTTGGGTTTCGATTAGATCAGATCCTAACAGTTTGGTTCAGGACAAGATTAATAAAGTTTGGATTAAATCCAATCAGCTCATATCAGTTTAGCTAATGGTTCTATGAGACTGATTATATGAGACTGATTTAATCCAAACCTAAAAACAGAACCATACAAAGGTGTAGAAACTGATCCAGGAAAAAACTTAACAACTCAGTCCACTGGTTCCAAACAAAACTGTTCTGAACTAAAGCTTACTGGTTTTTCTCAAGGTTTAAATGAACTCGGTTGCTATAAGCTTCAAGATGAATACACGTATAACCTGATCAGAACAAGATATCCATGAGAGTTTCAAGATCAGAAACAGAACAACTCGTTTTGGTTACCTAACAAGAACTGAAGCTTAAGCAAAACTGATCTCATCAAATCCTTATGTTATTACTGATAAAGTCAAAGGCTGAAGAACATGGGTGTTTCTCCACTTCAGGACGACAAACCTTCAACTCTTAACACACACCAATATACACTGGCTCATGTCACAAAAAGATGAGAAAGGGTCGTACAAGCTAACTTCACTTCTCTTATTTTCTCTGTACTTTTCTTGAATTTTCTCACATATGTTTCTCTGAATTTTTCTCTCTTTCTCTCTGATTTTTTTCCTGGTCTTTCTTGCAGTAACAGGACGTCCAGGAGGAGAGATGATGGTATTTTATATCATATGGGGTTTCTTCAGCTCAGGTTTTTCTCTTTACACAAGCTGTAGTTTTGAGAGAACATGTTGCAACCAGCTTCAGCACAAGTAGCTCACCTTTCCCTTCCATGAAGTAAGCTAAAAGCAGATTTTTAATGATCAAGCAGGTAAGCAAGAAGGCTGGTCCAAGTCACATGAATACTTAAATAAATAATCAGAAAGCACCATTTTCAAGGCATGTGACGGTCAGTTAGATAGATAGAAAGCTGGTCGATAATTCAAAACATTTTTCGACCAGATGTTCTTCGTCCTTCAGTTCTCGTCCTGCTTTCGGATAAAATCATCCAGCTTTAATAAAAATCAACCAAAAATAATTAATTCTTACCAGAACTATCAAGGGAAGGTCTTTCGACCACAAGACAGCCCCGTCGAGATATTAATTCACCCGGTCGAATTTTATTTTTAATTCTGATCGATCAACTCCAAACTGGTCGAGCAGGATTTTTCTCGAACAAAAATTAAATGGCTCGTGAGGGTCATTACATTCTTCCCTCCTCAAAAGAATTCGTCCCCGGATTCTCATAACATAGCTGTACACACTAATCTGAACACTGGAGTCTCTGCAAAGAGATCTGAAATAATCAACTTGGTACTTATCTCAGTATTCCCATGTCAAAACAACTCTCTAATGCTTTCCCAAAATATTTGAATCTTGAAATTTCTCAATTTTCTAGTATTTTAACACTATGCCCACCTATCTCCAAAGGACCTTAAGATACAGGAGATTGGATTGCAATTTTTTTGGTTTCAACGGTTCTATCAAAATGGAATCTGATATATGCTTGCACAACATCGACTTATGGATTACCAACTGCATAACTGAAATAATCTCTGTTCACTAGGCAACCTTTCCAACTTTGATAACCAGTTGGTACGAAACAAAATATCAGATTGCTGAATTTCCAAAATTTCAAAACGATATGTGCAGCCACTTTCAAGAAGAACCAAATTCATTATCACAACACAACTCTCGTCAACTGCGGTATATATACTTCTTCTGGCAGCCTATATTACTGTATACTTGAATTTCTAAAAAAATTCTATCTGCCTCGCTATATGCCTTTCTCTCATCTCAATATCATGGATTGTGGAACATAAGGTGATGTGCCATCTGTGAAGGTAACATCTCGGGTCTTGTCAGTGTTGTGGGAACCGAAATTCGCACTGTCGATTTCCGTTTAATTAGGAACACAAGGTAAACCCTAGTTTCCCAGAGGTCCCAGATATCTGCTAAACCACACGCCAATCAATCAGAATACAAAGTAAATATGGAAAGCAAAGTAAGAATCGAAAAGAGAGCAAATAGATGTCTTATTCCGAATTTGCGAATGAGCGTTTATAGCAGGATAGGAGCCTAGGATACGAGAGCTTTCGGTGAGATCCTTAGTTCTAATAACCTAAGACTGCAAAACCCTAGTTGAGTCACATCTCGAATAACAAAAACGAAAAGTTGTCTAACTCCTCTAAGTTCTAAGCTATGTTTGCTCTATGTAGAGATTTTCATGTGTCCTCTACATCATCACCCTTGAAGTCATTATATACTCCTCTAGAGGCGGTTTTCTCTTTCTCCTTCTGCCCTTGGTCGAATTTATCGCTTCGCGGAAATATTCTTTTTTTCCTCGATCTTCATGATTATCTTCGGAAGCCTAAAATTTATCATTCGATCTTGACATTTATCCCTTCAGACTTAACATTTATCCTTTCCTGCAGTATAAAAGAATAACCGTCACAAAGTTTGGGCTTGATTTCAGATAAAATCGCGAGTGGTCCTTTAGCCGAGCTTTAGACCTCGTCGGGCCGTTTTCTGACTTAGGCGTTTCTACAATTTCATCGAAATAACATTGCTAAGACGATGTTATCCAAGAGTTAGGATCTTTCGTATGGGACGTGTGACTCAAGGTGTTTAGTTAACCATTATCGTCTCATACGATCGACCCGATCCTTTCTCGAGAAAACAAGTTCTTTCGGTGAAGTTCCAATGTCAATCCCGATCGAGACAGAACAAAGAAAAGTTTGATCAAGTTTCGAAAGAGGGAGTTTAACGAGGATGAGGCGAAACAGGATTGATTTGATCCGACTGGCCAAACAAGCCAGTCGAATTGCTCATGATATCTAACTCGCCCGTATGGCGAGTTGGCCCTGTCCAACTCGCCGTACGGGCGAGTTGGTCGTGTCATGCCATCCAACTCGCCATACGGGTGAGTTGGTCGACCTGTGCTGACCAACTCGCCCGTATGGCGAGTTTGCCTTTTCAAACTCCCCATACAGGCGAGTTGGTCAATCCGTGCCGTCAAACTCACCCGTATGGCAAGTTGGTCAGTCTGTGCCATCCAACTCGCCCGTATGGCGAGTTGGACAGTCTAACTCGCCATACGGGCGAGTTGGTCGATCTGTGTTCCTTTCTTTCGAGTTTTGGCCCGGAGACTTTCGTTAAGTCGATTTCAAGACTGCATTCGTATAGAAACACGATTTTTAGATGCTGATTTCCAGAATACCGTTTTTGACCCCAACAAACGCATTCTCTCGGTAGGTATCCGACGTTGATTCCGTCGTAACCGATTTTGACCCCAACAAGTGTCAACTTAATTAACCATGCAACAATCAAACAAAAACATGCACGATTAAACATGCTAGCATGATCCAAACCAAGGGTGCTACTATCGAATACACACACACACACACACCCTTTCCGAGGATAATTCTCTATGTAATCTTTAGTACACTTCTCATCTATTTGAGGCCTTCTTCACAATATTTAGAACCACTCTAATCTCTTTGATGTTTCCCATATCTAAGTCTGGATCTAATGATTTCTAATTTCCTTCTTCTGTCGAGCAACTAAGGATCCAACATAGCCATCAATATCAACCTTGATTCACCAACTGAGTACTCTTGTATGACGAGTTTATACTTTTAGTACCAATGTATCCCTAAGTATCCTAAATGTCTTGACATTCCTATATGGTTCGTACGCATACTCTTTTCTTGTGTTCATCAATCTTCCTTGAGGTTCACTTCACATATCTTTTCTAATTACCATGCTTAACTTGAGGTAGTATTTGAGTTCCTTTTCTTATGTCTCTGCTTACTGAACTTGTATATAACACTATTCTCATAATATTCTCCAAAATTCTCTATATTTAGTTCCTCCCATGATTATCTTAATTTCTCATCCTTCAACTGCTATTATTGGATATAAATGTCCAAGCCGTCTTGGTCGACTACTTGCAATCTTGGGGAAATTCCATTCTCCCCTGATAAGGCAGTCAAATTAATCATTCCAGATTCTTCTTTATGGTTATTGAGTTCATTCTCAATATGACACCACTTTCCCTCTCCTCAAAGCATAAGAACCTGCATTTCCTTTTCTTAGGGCTTCATTGATCAGTGAAGACTTGTATTCTTTCTCCATACTAAAATGATAGCCAGATTTGATGTGCGAACAATACTGCTGCAACCTCCTACTCGTGCATTGGATAATTTACCTTATGCTTCTAGCTCTCGTAATGAATAAACAATTACACTATTATTTTGCACGACATTCACCTAACCAACATACAATGCGTCCATGCAACAATATATGGTGGGTTAGGCTCATCCAAAGCTAAATATGCCTAGATAGAGACTTCCTCTAACTGATTGCATTCTTCTTTCTTCTTTTTACTTCATTCCAAGGCAACACCTTTTTCAATTGATCAGCTCAGCGGTTGATAGGGGTGTCAAGTCTTGAACAAACTTCTTGCAAATCCAATGAAATGTCAAACTTATCGGTAATAACAACCGAATACGGCATTCTTCAATAGAAACAAGATCTTTTCTAAATCTCCAACAACTCCTTGTTCCAACTTGTTGACTAAAAGATCCAACTTCCAATTTTCCAGCTGTAGCATTAACTACGAGTTGAAGCGTCCATCAATCGTCCATGCAAACCAATTGCACCTTGGAACCGATCTTTCAAAACCCATCAATCCTAGAAAGTTGATACTTGACCTTGATGGTCACTTCAATTATAGTTAAGCATAACCACAAACTTTCACCCTTCTTATTTAACACTGACAAGGGTGCTTCGCACAATAAGGAGCTAGGTCGAACCAAACCTTTCTTAACCAAATTTTCTAACTGCTACATGAACTCCGCTAGAATCACTTGGTGAGATACCTAAGGTATTGCAGGGAATCCAGGTTCAACAAATATATTGAATGGGTTACTTCTAGATGTGGAAAATCCTTCCAGCATTTAGAATATATCTTCGAATTCTCTGATTATCGGATTGTCCTCTATACTCTGCTCCTTTTTATCTTCTACTTTCCCAATGATCAAGATAATGGAATACACCACTTCAAATTTTCCCAAAAGGTTGTCAACTCTCCAGACTGATACGAACAATGCTCCAACACTTGGTAGAATACCATTGTAGGGCAATGGTGAATGGTCTTCGTCAAAAGACTTCTTTCCTCACCATAATTCTAATTGAGCTTGGTAACTAGATAGCTAATCTCACTCTAGATAGAAATATACCGCTCTAATAGAAGTACTAATTAATAGGGAAGGCATGCCATATCCTAAATGGTAACCAGTATTTCCAAGCATAAGAACGATATACTTGAATTAACCAAAGTGAATCCTCCCTAAAATTATGACACTACTCGGGAACTACAACTATGTGTTGTTCCTGAATCAAACCCGATATTGGCGGTAAATTCCGTCCATAGACAAGGTCTCTTACGGCACCTTGATAACACATGTACTCATCCATAAATTTTGAAAAATGCACACAACACACAATGTGATAAGAATCAAACCGGTGATTGGACATTTTAGGGGTTTTGACGGTCCATACAACTATAAAGTGTAGGCTGTACCCAATTAGCCTAACATTTAGAGGTGGCCTAACGGTAAGGGAAAGGGAACAAGTTCAACAAGTGATACCCTAGGTATAGGTAAGAGGATTAGGTGACTTCATCAGGAAGGGTAACCTAAAATCCTTACTCTTCACAGGAACCACCAAAGCGTGAATGACGTAAATGATTCAGACTTTCTCACACTTGGAAAATTATGACCATTCTGTCCTATCTAGTCACAACCATAATAACTTAGGTTCCTCGATCTTGATCTGATAAAATATACACTCAAAATCATCCCCAGTGACTTAACCCACTGCTTGAAAATAACCTTCAATCTGCACCGATTGAAAATTAAATGGTCTGCGTGACTTGGTGAACTTCTTTAGCAATAGATTCTTTATTATTCACGTCATACTCTAATATCTCCTCAAAACTCTGGAACTCCATGTTCTTTTGTCTACTCCAAAAATTCTTGGCTAAGTTCCCAAAATTTTTCCTTATGATCTTTGGCTTATCCTCAGAACCATAATCGATGAATCCAATTCACTCGACCACAGATCTAAATACAGAAATTGTTGTATATGATTAACTCGACCTCAACCTCCTGGCGGAAACATATCACTGTACCAACTCCATAAACTGAATCTTCAATCGGTCCCGAACAATGTATAGAAAGTACTACTTCTTCAACTCTTGAAATCTGTTCAACTCCATCTCATCTCTGCGAAATTGAATCTCGACCAACAACTCATCGCATTCATCTTCAGATATCTTGCTGCCAAATCCTTCTTGTAGTTCTCTGAACAAGAGCCATGTCAATATTCTGCTCCGAGTGTTGCATCCAAAATCTGCCTCAAGCCAAAGTATACCTCTAATGGTTTAGTCCTTCTTCAGTATCTTGTGGTCCCTACTTTTTCTTCTTTGCATCATAAGTTTCATGATGTCTCGTTTCAAACAGTATAATTCTAGTGCGTCCATCATCTTGTAATACATCGAACCATGTGTTCCCCCAACGATAAGCTTAAAACATATACAGAACAGTTCAGGCTTGTACGGTTCTGTCTCTTGTACGTCTCATCATAAGCTCGATAGGCTTGAGAAGCCAGAAGAATAAGTACATCTGAGTGATTATGTGCAGCCGGATCGGTCAGAATCGGATCATCACAAACAACATCCACTTTGACATCGATAACACACGGGTCTGAAGATGTAATCGATGTGTCAAGTCTTTTCCGTATATCTCTAAAGGATCGGGAATGCATGATAGCATGACGGTACCAACTCTGATCATGAAAATAACAAATCAGAGCAAGACGGTAACAAATCGTAGCACGTTTGTAATGAGTCCGAGCATGACGGTAACAAACCCGAGCATGACAATAGCTAACCCAAGCATGACGGTAGAAAACTCAAGCATGAAGATAGCTAAGCCAAGCATGACGATATCTAACCCGAGCATGACGATAGCTAGCCCGAGCATGACGATAGCTAACCCGATCATGATGATAACCCGAGCACGAAGGTAGTGAACACAACCATGACGGTATTGAAATCGGTTAGTATGCTCCACCCTGTCGAGCATGTCTTGGTGCATCTGCTATGAAAGATAGCGGTAAGGTAACTACCCATGACTATCTATCTTAAGATGAATGAAGCAGCCACCATATCCTAGTTGTACTTGCGACTCATTTTGACTCGAAAAATGTTTGAAACATGTCCCATTCTAGCATCGTATAACCATGCTCTGATACCATCTTTGTGACACTCCCAATTGTAGATGATCGGAAATGACACGGTCAATGCTCCCCGGAAGCCAAACCAAGGTTCCCGAATACTTCCGAGTTACTTGGACAAACAATCGGAGAACACCGACGCTCCTATCAGATATCACTCAAGGCTTTTGAGCCCGACTAAGCAATACCCAAAAGTTAGTCGTCCCGGACAAAGACTAATATCATATGAAACCCATACTTTAAAAACATCTTTATACATTTTATACTTATTTGTTCAAAACATCTTATACAAATGTTATTGGTCGACCTTGCGGTTATTATCGGAAAACAATCTTTATACATAATATATATCAAAAGACCAATGCAAAGATAACAAAACTACCACTGGCTAATGTTGTTCCTTCCTGTCCTAGAATAAGGTCTCTCGCCTACTGGTCACCTGCATCACAAATGAGTCATGAGTAACTATTTTACTTAGTAAGTCTAATCCTGCACCCCAACACATATTAATAATATCCCGAGAATTGAAAATCCATTTGTATGCAGTGGAAATATATTACAAAACTATATATAGGCCTATCAATCTGTCGATGTGAATATTTTCTTATATATATATGTACTAAACCCGGAAAACCACCAAGGCTAACTGAGCCTAACGGGAAAATAAATATAACCATCATCTCCATCAAATATTCATAGATCAAACATCTAACGCTGCATGCAGCTACATGGCCTCCAGGGTTCGATCCCATAATCGTGTCTTCGTGAACTTGTTCCATATCGTAGGACCTATTCAGGGTAATGCGGGACTTTCGAGAGAATGATTATACAATAAGACTTAACATGATTTATTCTTACATACTTAATTATATACATATATAAATTGTTACCTTAGAACAAGTACTATGGTTTGAGATAAAGCTCAGAGTGTTTATACAAGTAAACATGTACCACCATAACTATAGATTAAGAGACTTGCTTATCAATCAAGGATAACAATAATTTTAATCAAGCAACACACATTCCTAAAACTCATCAATCATCTATCTAGAGTCACCTTTAAATCCATGAGATTTTCCAAGGAATACTAGACTTGAGCTCATCAATTGCTGATAACTCACAAAACAGAATGAGGACAAGGCATGATCCGTCCCGTAATTGCAACCTCTTAGAACAACTGAACAAACAATAAAACGGTAGGGCATAAGTTTTATCATTCCAGTTCAAGAAGAAATCAGTATGTTTAGAATCATATAAGATCAGTTGGGTTCGATTGTGATCAGATCCTAACAGTTCGGTTCAGGAAAAAATTAATAAAGTTTGGATTAAACCGAATCAGCTCATATCAGTTTAGCTAACGGTTCTATGAGACTGATTCTATGAGAATGATTTAATCCAAACCTAAATTAAACTGACCCAAGGTGTAGAAAACTGATCCAGGAAAAGAAGCTCAAAAAATCGGTCCACTGGTTCCAAACAAAACTGTTCTGAACTAGAAGCTAAAGCTAACCGGTTTTTCTCAAGGTTTAAATGAACGCGGTTGCTATAAGCTTCAAGCTGAATACACGTCTAACCTGATCAGAACAAGACATACATGATAGTTTCAAGATCAGAAACAGAAAAACTCGTTTTGGTTACCTAACAAGAACTGAAGCTTATGCAAAACAGATCTCATCAAATCCTTATGTTATTACCGATAAAATCAAAGGCTGAAGAACATGGGTGTTTCTCCACTTCAGGACGACAAAACTTTAACTCTTAAGCACACCAAAACACAAGTTTTATGTCAAAAAGGTGACAAAGGTTCGTCCAAGCTCACTTCACTTCTCTGATTTTTCTTTGAATTTTTCATGAATTTTCTCACAGATTTTTCTCTGAGTTTTTTTATCTGGTTTTTTCTTGCAGTAACAGGACGTCCAGGAGGAGTGATGATGGTATTTTATACCATATGGGGTTTTTTCAGCTCAGGGTTTTCTCTTTACACAAGATGTAGTTTGGAGACAGCATGTAACAACCAGTTACAGCACAAGCAGCTCACTTTTCCCTTCCATGAAGAAAGCTGCAAGCAGCTTGTAATTTTCTCATGATTTTTGATGATCAAGCAGGTAAGCAAGCACGCTGGTAAAAGTCACATGACTACTTGTATAAATAATAAACCAAGTACCTTGTGCAAGGCATGTGACGGTCAGTAAGATAGATGGAAAGCTGGTCGATAATTCAGAACAGTTTTTGACCCGATGTTTTTTATTTTTCGGTTCTCGTCCTGCTTTCGGATAAACTTTCCCAGATTTAATTAGAATCGACCAAAAATAATTAATGCTCCACCAGAAATATCAAGGGAAGGTCTTTCGACCACAAGACAGTCATGTCGAGACATTAATTCACCGGGTCGATTTTTATTTTTAATTCTGATCGACCAACTCCAAACTGGTCGAGCGGGATTTTTCTCGACCAAAATTTGAATGGCTCTTGAGTGTCATTACAGTCGATGAGGTCGGAGAAAGAGGATGGTGAAACCATGGATAGAGGCTGATGGGAAAATTTCACTTCTTAGCTCTCACTCCATCTATTTCCTTCTTCGAGGGTCTTTTTGTATGATCTTGTTTGATTTTCCAAAGGTTGTCGAATTTTTTTTAGTTTTACTTACAAGAGACGTATCATAAATGCTGTCAAATTTATTCTAATAAATTTGTATGAAATACTCTCTCGTTTAACTTTATGAATGATGTCTCGTAAAGTATTGTCGAGTTTAATTTTACAAAAGTTGTTTTGTAAAATGTTGTCGAGCTTAATTTTATGAAATTTATTCCGCAAAATCATCGAGCTTAATTTTACGAAACCTTTTTCGTAAAATTTCGTCGAGTTTAATTATAAGAAATATGTTTCGTAAAATGTTTTCAAGCTTAATTTTACGAAAGTTGCGTAAAATGTTTTCGAGTTTGGTTGTACAAGAGCTGTGTCTTGGAAAACTCTCTTTTTTTTGTGGTTTTCCGAAAATTTAATTTCCGAGTTTTATATCACAAACCATAGTTGCGATGAGCTTTATTATCGAGACTAAACTTGATCAAATTTTTCTTGTTTCGGCAGGATTGAGTCGAGGTAAATTTTAGTAATTTTCCAAAGTAAGCTTCGTAGACAGATATCTAGAATTTGCAGAATGTGTTGCTACAAAAGCGACACTTGGAATTTTTTTTTGAAATCTTATGTTTCAGAAGACGTTTCAGCAGCTAGCAATATGATCTCCCATATTGCTTTGTTTAGTCTTCGTCAGTCGTTCTAGGTTTCGATTGATTGTACGGAAATCAACTTTGTTTCTCCGAATATTATGCGGAAGAAGTACAACAGTGAGAGATTGGCAACCCGATTTGCTTGTCTTCTGTTTCCGCGAGTAATATAGAGTTTTTCTGCAGTTTCGAGGAGAGAAAGATTCATTTTTCGAAAAACGTCTTGTGGTCGTTGATTTCTCCAACTCGGGAATGAGACGAATTTTGCGAGGTTTTGATAGATTTTTTTCATTGCCCTTTCATTTTAATAGAGAAATCACGAGCTCGTTTTGGTGCTCTTCATGTGGCGAGAAGTCGCGACTAGGTATTCAATTTCATTGAGTGCTGCAGCGTTGGCCAAATGAGCAATCGCTGCTGGAGTTTTGTTATCAGCGTTGTTGTTGTTTGTTGACAGTGTCAACGCGAGCTGTGAGTTTATCTCCCATACTTCCAGACATCTATACGATCAAGCGTTTTGCGGCTGTGTGAGTAAGAGTAATTCGCGCCCTCCTTCTAGCGCCAAACTGTGGGAACCAAAATTTGCACTGTCGATTTTAATGAACAGAGGAAAGCAAAGAATACCTTACTTTCCTTGAGGCCCGGATTCTCTGCGAGAGCCAAAAACAGGTGACCAAATAAAATGCAGAAAATATGAAAATACAACAAAAAGAATATATAGAAATAGTAGATATTTATTTTGAATTATAAAAGCTTTGGCCGCAAGATCTATCAGCTAGCTCCCTTGTTCTAACCACCTAAAACCTTAAACCTAGTTGAGTCGTAGCTCGATAACAAAAGACGAAAATAATACGAAAAAGGTTTTGTTGATTTCGGACTGAACCTTATGCAAGGCTGCCTACGTACCCCTTTCGAAGATCAAGCCGAACGCAGTTCAATTAAATGAGTGTAACAAGAGATCGAACTGCATGTGCGAGTTCGTCAATTGAGTGCCAGTCATAGAAACCAAGCTTGTCGAGAATATAGCCTAAGGTTTCTAAGTGAAGAGAGTTCAAAGAGATAAAAAAATCGTCTATGTGCTCCTTTCCTTGGCTCTCCTTATATATGCCTCCAAGGTCAGTCGTCTTTCCTTTTCTGCCCCTGATTTGAGTCTATCTCTTTGCGGAAATCTTCTTTATCTTATCGATCTTCATGATTATCCTGGAAACTTGACATTTATGTTCTTTTCCATTTATCTTTTACGAAAATCAAGTAAACCAATCGTATTGTCAAGGCAACAATGCTGTTGAGTAAACTGTTACTGTTTTATACAACTGATTCAAACTTTTTTGAGAAAACAAGTCTTTGCCATTTTTGTCGTTGAATTTGAAAGGTAACTCCGATCGAGATGAAACAAGAGACAATTTGATAAAGACTCGAATGACAGTACTATGAGTACGAAATAAGCGGAGATGCAGGGAGTCTCCCGCTGGAGACACGGAATGAGAGATAGAGTGTCGTTGCCGCCCGCTGGCAGCGAGGAATAAGTGGGGACTCCCACTGGAGGTGAGGTTGGGGCATGGTCGCCCGTTGGCAGTGAGGGACGGGCGTAGCTTCCCGCTGGCAGTGAGACTGGCGCGGCCACTTGCTGGTGGTGAGGGACAGGTGTGGTCGCCCACTGGCGGCGAGGTCGGGGTGTGGCCGCCTGCCGGCGGCTAAGACAAGACGTGGCCACCCTCTGGTGGTGAGGATGGGCCGTAGCCACCCACTGGAGGAGAGGAAGGGACGTGGCCGCCCGCAGGCGGCGAGGACGGGACGTGGCCGCCCGCTGACGACGAGGATGGGACGTGGCCGCCTGCTGGCGGTGAGGATGGGATGTGGCTGCCCGCTGGCTGCGAGGGAGAAGCGTGGTGTCTTCATGAGGGAGATTTAAGCCAAGAGAAGCGTGGTGTCGTCATGAGGGTGATTTGAGCCTTTATGGCGATGAGATGCACCGACGAACGGTGAGAGAGTGTTGGCCCATTCCTTGATTGCTTTGTGTCATTTTGGAATCATTTCATTTGTTTTACGAGATCTTTCTCCGCCCATGTTTTTTGAAATTTGTTTTACGGAAGACTATGTCATAGATTATACTATGATTTTTCTCCGCGGAAACTTTTCGAATTTTGTTTGATGGATGATTCTTTCGTAAAACTCGCCATATATCGCAAAAAACCTTACACAAGAACATTTTCCAATCTTTTCATGCTTGGATAGAAATTCTTTATATTCCTTGTCCGGGATGAAATATACGAAGTTCTTTCTTGTATGTTTATGGTTTGGCTTATGTCGTATATTTTCTTTGAAATTTCCAGCTCATATTTGCCTAAGGCACAATTTCTCAGAGGATTTTAGCCATTGGTTTTGACCCCAACACCTTGTTTGTACTGGATAATATAGGAAAATGTCTCAATGAAATCGACCCACCTAGCATGCCGTTTGTTCAGCTTCTGTTGACCTTTCGGATGCTTAAGAGATTGATGATCTGTGTGGATCACAAACTCTTTGTGTCAAAGGTCGTGCTGCAAAGTTTGGAGTGCTCTCACTAGGTCGTAGAGCTCTTTTTCATATGTGGGATAGTTCAACGTTGCTCCACCTAGTTTCTCACTGGAAGAGGAAATGGGTCTCTTAACATGCATCAAGAAATCTCCAACTCCAACTCCAAATGCATCACATTCTATCTTAAAAGTTTTAAGAAAGTCAGGAAGCATCCATAATGGAGCATTAGTCAACTTACCTTTAAGCATTTGAAGTGATTGCTCTTGCGCTGGTCCCCAGGTGATTCCCACACTCTTATTGATCACCCTAGTTAGAGGAGCAGCTATAGAGCTGAAGTCCCTAACAAACCGTCTGTAGAACCCAATAAGACCATGAAAGTTTATGACTTCTTCAATGGTTTTAAGTGTTGGCCACTCTCGTATGGCCTTAACCTTCTCTTCATCAACTTGTACACCTTGTTCTGAAACCACAAACCCCAAAAAGACAAGACTGTATGTTCCAAAGGAACATTTCTTATAGTTAGAATACAAGGTTCCTTCCTAAGCACTTCTAGCACCTTTCTTAAAGGCTCTACATGTTCTTTCATAGTCTTGCTATAGATCAATTTATTAGAAATGTACACGGCCACGAACCATATGTAGGCCCTAAGAACATGATTCATCAGCCACATAATAGTACTAGGAGCATTGGTTAAGCCAAAGGGTATTACCAGCCACTCATACAATCCTAGCTTAGATTTAAATGTTGTTTTCCATTCATCTCCCTCTTTTCATCCTAATATGATGATACCCACTCTTCAGATCTATTTTAGAGAAGACACATCCATTTAATTCAGCTCACATATCATCTAGGCGTGGGATTGGATGTCTATACTTAACATGTAATGTTATTGATTGCTCTACAATATACACACATCCTTCAACTACCATCCTTCTTAGAAACTAGTAAGACAAGGACATCACATAGGCTCATAGTCTCTCGAATATGTCCTTCTCTAAGAGCTCATTTACCTTCTTTTGGATTTCTTTGATTTCTACAGGATTGGTCATGTAACCTGGTCGATTAGGCAGCACAGCTGCTAGTAGAAAATCAATATGGTGCTCAATCCCTCTGATAAGTGGTAAGCCTATGGGATTGCCTTCAGGGAAAACATCCCTAAAGTCCTGCAAAATCAACTCAATGGCTCTATGAATAACCGGATCAGGGTTAGCAGTAGAAGCCAATAGCTCCTTGTAGATCACTAGGATCATATTTTGTTGATTACACATAGCTTTCTTAATAACACTTGAAATAGCCATACGGACAAGAGAGTTCTTTAATTGAGTTGTGGCTAGGTCCTGTTCCTTTCTCCTCTTGAGTTGTAGCTGATCTTGGCGCACTTCTTTTAGAGTTAAAGGCACTAGAGTGATCTGCTTCTCGTTGTGTGCAAAGGTGTACCGGTTGGTGTAGCCATTATGTATTTCCCACTTGTCAAACTGCCATGGACGTCCCAACAAGATGTGGCTAGCATCCATTGGTAGGACATCAAAGATGATCTCGTCATGGTAATTTCCACTACTGCTGGGTACCTTGACTTGCTTAAGCAATGCAGATCACCTTCCTCGTTGATCCACTTAGAGTGTGTATGGTTTGGGGTGATCTTGAACTTGAAGATTCAGTTTCTTCACCAAGGTGTCACTTGCCACGGTTGTGCAGCTACCTCCATTAATGATGAGGCTGAATACCTTGTTATGAATCAAGCAGCTTGTATGGAACAAGTTCTCCCTTTGCTCCTGGTCGGTGGGTCTAAGCTGAGCTTGTAGTGTTCTCCTTGTGATCAAGATTCCTCCTTGAACAGGATAGTACACTGGCTCATAATCTTGACTGTGAGGTGCTCTCCTAGTGATTAGAATGTCTCTTCTAACTGGATATTCCACTGACTCCTCTTCATCTGAATCACTCTCTAGTTTCTCATCTTCAAATATAAATTCTTCATTTTCCAAGATGATCATGATCTTCTTGCTAGTACATTCAGTAGCATAGTGCCCATAGCCTTGACACTTGAAGCATTTGACATTCCTAGACCGAGTAGGTGTTGCTGATTCCTTGCCTTTATCAAGTTGAGATGAGACAGTATGCTGGGTGTTGTTCTTTGGCTTCATAAAATCTCGATCATCCTTAGAGAGGGCATCCTTTGAGGTCGACCCATACTGGATTTTGGTGTAGTTGTTTCTCCTGTTTTTCTGCTCAATCAGTATGGCCTTATGCAATAGTTCCTCTATGTCAGCATACTCTTGCATCTCCAGCCTTTCTTTGATTTACATGCATAATTCTCCTTGAAAGTGTGCCATTGTGGCTTCCATGTCCTCATTCACTTCTGCTTTCATCGTGAGATTCCATCTCTTGGAAGTAGTCTTTTACACTGTTAGTTCCTTGTGTCAGCCGCCTCAGTTTTTGATGAAGTTCTCTTCCATAGTGACTGGGAAAAAAACTATTCTTCATTACTGTCTTCATCTAGAACCAGGATGACAATTGTAGCTTTCCATTGAGCCTCTTGTTAGAAACTAGCTGCTGCCACCACTTGATTGCATAGCCACATAACTCAGTTGCTGCCAATATAACCTTTTTCTCCCCTGTATAGTTCTGGCAGTGGGAGACTAGCCCAAGTTTCTTCTCCCACTCTAGATAAGCATCATGGTCATTCTTCCCATGAAAAGGTGGGATCCTGAGTTTAAGACCGCCCATGTTATCCTCTGCTGGTTATCTCCGGTTATGGCGCCTATTGTGTTGGCTAGCTTGAGACACATCATCTCTCTCACCAGATTTATCTCCTTGCCCTTCTTCAACATAGATCCGGTGACCTCCAACCTCAACTTGTGGTCCTCTCCTAGGACAAATTGGTGCCCTGGCCGCTCCAGCTACAGCTCCTCTACCTTGACCTGCAAGATGAACAACATTGGGTAAATTTTCATTTGGTTGGTGAGCTCTATTGAAATTATGTAGGAGTCTACGAGTTATTTGAGCCATCATAGCCGGAAACTGAAGTTGATTGAGGTTGATCTGTTGAACAACAGGTTCTTCATCATGGATGTGATAGCTTCCAGCCATTCGTACCTGAAACACTAAAGCAAACTTTAGACAAGTTAGACAAGATAATCAAATCACTCTCTCTCTTCTCACTCAATTTGGTTGGTATTAAAAAAATGTCCTTTATCTCCTTGTAATTTCAGTTTAAAGCAGAGTTCAAATCACCTAAGATCTAGAAATCAATCCCTAACGTGAATAAGAAGATAGATAAACATATTGCAAGATTATCTTTCTCAAACCGTATTAACCACCTAGCTGGATTTCTCTTCAACTTTGTTTTCTTTTTTTGATTTGGATCTTTTGATCTCATTTGTTTTGTTTTTTTTTTTTTTGATTATGAGGTTGGCCCGGTTTGACTTACACAAGATAGATAGAGAAAAAAATAGTGTTTGATGAATGAAACAAGAAAGACAAAATATTTTCCCAACCTTCAAGTGGCTCTGATACCACTTGATATGGCCTTGGAGGCGTCTTCTCCTGGATCCCTTAAAGTGGGATGGACGATGGTTGATCTAAGGCTACTAGCAATCTTGAATGGATCAGTGGTCTTGGCTTTGAAGCTATCGAACTGAACAAAGTTGTTTTACTTCTTTTAGACACAAGTTTACCTTGTTACTTTTCTAAGATTCTCACAATGGAAATCTCTTTCCCTTAGTGATGCTCTCTACTCAGGCACTGAACAAAGGAAATAAGAAACTTGGAACTTTTGTTGTCTTAAAGCTTTTATTGAAAAGTGTTGTCTCTAGCTTCAGCCGTTTTACATGAACTTAAATAGCAAACTCCTAGTCTACGATATCTAATAGGCTTATCATAATCCTACCTGTTTTTGGTTTAGCTAAATCCAAACTTACTGAAACAAATAAAGGAGATCCTAGATTACATTGTTGTTTTGTTAGATCACATGAGATCTTCTTCCACGGATAAGAGGTTCATCCACAAAGCTGATTTCCCTCCTAGATTGGTATCTATCTCTTCTTTGGCTGGCATGAGTGGATCATGGTCTTCAAGGCTTCAAGTTGGGATTTAGATTTTCATCTGGTTTTTGGTTCGGTGGGAAAGACAAGTGGGTCGGTTCCTGGGTCGTTAGTGTCTGCTGGGCCAAGTAGCCTTCCTCTCGACCATCTTCTAATTGATCTCGGCCCATGTTTTTTAGAGAGGCCCAATTCCTTCCTTAGCCATATTTTGTTGATGATAGTGCTCCCATTTTCTTAGAATCTCCTCCAAGTCGTCCTCCTTTGAGCTAAGCCTCTTCTTGGCCGAATCAGCATCATCTAGCTCGTCCTCGCTGGTTCGTCCTCTAAATCAGGTAAATCTCTTTCCTCCTCTTCTGGTTCCAGTGGTTCATCCAAGAATTCAAAATCTCATCCACAAGATGGTGGCTTAAACATAGTACTAGTGGATCGTTCAGTTGACATCTTCCTGGATTGATATTTTTGCTCGTGCAGCTGGTCAGACATGTCCATTGGCTGCATTATACGTTAATATCATTAAATGAATAAAGGATCTAACTAAAGAGTAATCCTAGAATAAATATATCTAAGACAAAAAAAAAGATAATTATAAGGAACATTAGAGTTCAGATATGGGGGGGGGGGGGGGAAGATTCCAGCAATATGGAGAGCAGCGGTCAGAATTTGAGGTGTTCGCTCTATTTCTAAGTGAGGAGGACCATTGTTACCCAGCACATGAATCAAAGGTCCGAGAGGAATCCATGTATCGTACCAGAAACTTATACTTCTCCCGTTCCCCACATCAGTTACAATGAATCGTCGAGCAAGAGGGCGGAGTTTCAGTAGTGATTTCTAAACCCAAGAGTATTTGCAGAGACGTCAACCGCCCATAATATCTGTTATCTTGAAGTGTAGTGATGATGTTGATGATGCCTTGAAGCCCAGAGAGAACATATTTTACAAAATAGATTCCAGATATACCTGAGGTTGATGGTTTAGTTCCAGACCGAGAATCTTCTCAAGGCCCAATCCTCCTTTTGATTTGGGTAGGCATACTGTGGACCAAGAGAGCTTTGTATAACACCTTTGATTTATGTTACCTAACCACAAGAATTTGGAGCAAAGAGATTCCATTTGCACTATGCAGCCTTTAGGCATTCAGAAGGTTGATGTCCAGAAGTGTTTTTTCTAGCAATTACTGAATTAAGGAGTTGGGTTCTTCCTACAAAAGAAAGACTGTAGTCCCCCCCCCCCAAGAACCAAACTGTTGTCTCAGACTGTCAAGAAGAGGCTCATAATCAGAATTTAATAACTTCCTGGACATTAGAGGGAGACCAAAATATCAAACTGGTAAGGAACCAATGGTGAATCTGAAGCTTGCCATTTAGTTTTTAATTTGGTTCACACTAGCCAAGAATATGTGGGTTTTTTGGTTATTCGTGCTTAGGGCAGATAATGAAGCAAAGTCATTAAGAGCATTATTCACATCAAGAAGGGAGGAGCTACCACTGTCAATGAAGATCATGACGTATTCTGTAAACATTAAATGTGACACTTTGAGTTCGACTGCCTTTTGATGGTAGTGGATATATCCTGTGTCAAACCGGGATTGTGACAGATTTGAGATAACCTCGATGGAGATAACAAAGAGGTAGGGCGACAGTCGGTCACCCTGCCTTAGCTCCCTTATACTAGCAAACATGTCTGTCATATCCCCATTGAAAAAGATGGATAAGGTTGCATGTGTTATGCATTCTTCAGTCCGGTCTACAAACAACTGAGGCATGTCTATGGGCTCTAAAGTTGCAAGAAATGTCTCACCTTACCAAGTCGAACGTTTTTTCAGGTCAACTTTAAGCATCGCTCGAGGATCAAGATTTTATATGTTATAGATGTGTACTATCTCCGTAGCGGGGAGGACATTTTCGCCAATTAGTCTTCCTGGCATAAAATATGATTGCACTAGAGAGATAATATCCACCAGATTTTAACCATGCAAGAGACAAGGAGATTGGCTACTCTGCTTAGCAATCACAAGATTCAATGCCTACAATGTCCCAGCAACCACAAAAGAACTCCGTATAGTAGCCATCCTGAGACAAGTCTTGTTTCTAGGGAGGGCAAAGAAGGCATCCCAGATCTCTTGCCTTATGAACTTATTAACTAGAATATCATTTTGAGTAAAGCTGCATTTAAAAGGAATGCAGCAAGTCCATATCACTCTGAGTGAACATCTCGGCTCGACTTCACCGCCCAATTGAGATGAAAAATAGTCCATGCAGTGGGCCGTGATTGTGTTATGTGAATCAAACCTTTCTCCATGAGGTATGAGAAGAGCGTGTATATGAATGATTTACCTTCTTGTAGCAATCATCTTGTGGTAATAGGCAGTGTCTATCACCATTGATGGCCATAACACTCGATCTCTAAAATAAAAATGTCTCCTTAGTCTTGACCAAAATATTCCATATGCCCTGAGCTTGTATCTCTATATCAGCATTCATTTGCGTGGGATTAACCAACCTCAGAGCTTGTTTCTGAATCATATCCTGATGTGCTTCAGCTACACACTTTTCAATGCCTGATTAATTGGATCTACTAAACATCTTGATGACCTTCTTGAGAATCTTGAGCTTCCTCACCAACCTGAACATAGAAGAATCAGTGACATTTATAGAGTACCAATTTAAGTATAGCTGAGGCAGAAAGCTCTCGCTCTGGAGAATGAAGTTGTAGGATTTGAAGGAACTTTTCATCTTAGTTGAGTGAAGCTGAAGGAACCCTCCACACGAAGAGTGATATGACAAGTCCGGTTTTCTAAATAACGCAAATAAGGATCGAAATGAGATATTCCATTGATCATGCACGAGGATCCAATCCAAATTTTAAATAACATGATTGGTTTTCTTTTTATTCTACCAAGTGAAGAAATCCAACATAAATTTTGGTATGATAGGTCATAGTTGATAAGGCACTCCCTAAATTCTCTGGTCTTGCTATCATAAACAGAATGCTCACTCGGGTCCAAAACTTAAAGTCACAAAGTACAATCAAGGAAAAACATATAGAACTCGAGATCAAGTTTATAAAGAACACTTTTCTTTATTGCTTTAGAAAAATCACTCAAAAACTAAAGCTCTTGAAAATACACAACTCATAGCATTATGTCATTACTCGACATTGCTTATATAGGAACAACATAAATCCTATTCCTAATTGTAAACACACAAAGATTATGATCCTTATCTCTTTAAGATCATAAACTAACTAAAGATAGTTTACTTGTATCTTAAGCTTCCTTCAAGCTTATCTCAACATTCTCCCCCTTAAGCTTGAACTCATCCTCACACACTTCAAGTACTCCAATAAGTTGTCTCATCTCTTTAAACTTCAGGCGACCAAGTGACTTTGTTAGTATATCGGCTCTTTGTTCACTTCCCGGAATGTGCTCGACTTCAATTTGCTCATTCTCCACACACTCTCGTATGAAGTGAAACCTTCTATGAATATGCTTACTTCGACCATGGAACACTGGATTGTTTGTAAGTGCTAGTGCCGACTTGTTATCAATTCTTATAACCACTTTCTTGCTTGTTTCTCCAATAACTTCATTCAAAAGTTCCTGAAGCCAAATAGCCTGCTTTGCAGCTTCTGTAGCTGCCATAAACTCGGCTTCACAAGAAGATAATGCAACTATCTCTTGTTTTTGAGAACACCAAGTTCCAGGACTATTGTCAAGATAAAAAACATGCCCGGTTGTCGATCTTCCATCGTCAATGTCCACATTATGCGAGCTATCACTGTAACCGGCTAGCACTAGACTTGTTGCTCGAGAGAAACGTAGGCCAAGCGTCGTTGTTCCTCGTAGGTACCTCAGTACCTGCTTCAGCGCAGCACCGTGAGACTCCTTGGGATCTTGCATGTATCTGCTAAGTACTCCAACGCTAAACGAGAGATCAGGTCGCGTATGTAATAAATACCAAAGACATCCTATACTTCTCCGATATTCCCTCTCGTCAATGTTTCTTTCTTGTGGAGATTTTGACAGCCTTATGTTCACATCCATGGGAATATGAGTAAGATTGCAGGTGTGCATGCCGGTTTCTTCAAGAACCTTTCTCGCAGACCTATCTTGTGATAACACAATGCCTCCATCATATTGTCGCACTTTTATGCCTAGATAATAGGTAAGTTTACCTAAATCACTCATCTCAAATTTGTTCGCCATCTCCTTTTTAAAGTTGATCGTCAGTTGCAATGACGAGCCAGTAACAAGTAGATCATCGACATAGACACATACGATGAGAAGGTTGCTCTTCTCTTCCTTTCTATAAAGTGACGGCTCTTTAGAGCAACGTGTGAAGCCAAGTTCTTGTAGTATCCGATTAAGCTTGATATTCCAGGCTCTCGGAGCCTGTCTTAATCCATATAGAGCTTTCTTTAATCTATAAACTTTGTCTTCTTTCCCCTTAATTTCGAACCCCTCAGGTTGAGTAACATACACTTCCTCCTTTAGTCTCCATGCAGGAATGCTGTTTTTACATCAAGATGATGTATCTCCCAACCATGCGATGCCGCAAGCCCAATAATCAATCGGATTGTCTCAATCCGGGCTACTGGTGCGAAGACTTCGTCGTAGTCAAGGCCGTGTCTTTGAACATATCCTTTTGCCACTAGACGAGCTTTGTACTTGCTAATACTCCCATCCGCATTCCTCTTAATCTTAAACACCCACATTAATCCAATAGGTTTGAATCCTCTTGGCAACTCGACAAGGATCCACGTGTTATTCTTTTCTATAGACGAGATCTCGTCTATACATGCATCGATCCATACCTTTTTCTCTTTGGCTTCGTTGTAGTCCCACGGTTCGTTATTTATTACCATCAATAACCTTTCACACTCTATCTCTGCCAACAGAATATAATCATCTAGGTAAGATGGTTTGGTCTTTACCCGAGTTGATTGTCTTGTTTGGTTTTGCGGTTGTTCTTCCTCTAACTCATCATCGCTTCCCTCTGCATCGCCATCAACTTCTTCGTCATTATTTTCATTCTCACGTACTGCTTGTATATCATATTGATATTCGCTGTCTTCCAAAGGTCGTATTATGATATCAAGACCATCTGTTTCATCCGTTTTGGTCATGCCCCAGTTCCAACGTCTTTCTTCATCAAAGTGCACATCTCGACTTACTACAATCTTTCTGTTCGTTGGGTCCAGTAAGCGGTAAGCCTTTGTGCCAGGTTCTGTTCCTAAGTGAACCAAAACTCTTGATCGATCGTCAAGTTTCTTCGTCCCTGCCACCTCTGTTCTTGCATAACATACGCGTCCAAAGATCTTGAGATGCTCAAGGTTTGGTTTCTTATTTTTTAGTGCTTCGTATGGGGTCCTTCCGATCAGGGATCTTGTTGCAATTCGATTAATCAGATAAGTAGCATGCCTGACTGCTTCGCCCCACAAGATATTTGGTAAGCCCATGTGTTTTAACAGACTTCTTGTCATCTCTAGAAGTGTACGATTCCGACGTTCGACGACTCCATTCTGTTGTGGGGAATAAGGAGCTGTCAAGTGTCTATTGATACTGTTCTTATCACAGTATGATATGAACTCAAGTGACATGAACTCCCCACCTCTGTCAGTCCTTAGCGTCTTCACTTCTGTTTTCGTTTCTTGTTCTGCACCTTTCTTGAAATTTTTGAATTTATCAAAGGCTTCACTTTTCTCCTTAAGTAGCATTGTCCACATGTAACGAGTACAATCATCAACAAGCACAAATATGTAGCGCTTGTGTCCTGGTGTCGTTGGTGCAATGGGCCCGCATAGATCTCCGTGAACAAGCTCAAGCGGTTGACTTGCTCTGTATCCGGTTGATTGTGGGAATGGCTGCCTCGTTTGTTTCCCAAGATAGCACGATACACATGTTTCACGTTTGATGCTTAGTTGTGGTATACCTACGACAAGTTCCTTGTTTATCATTAACTTCATTGTCTCCAAATTAACATGTCCGAGTCGTGCATGCCATTTAGATGATTCACTAGGGACCGAAGTTAATAAACATCGAATGGTGTCAGCTTGCAGTATTACTTTGTACAGCCGGTTCCTTGATCTTGTCGTTTTAACTATCAAGTTACCTAGACGGTCAATAAGCATTAGTTGATTTTCCTTCATTCTTACTTCGCACCCTGCTTCCATAGCTTGACCCAAACTAACGATGTTACTCTTCAAACCAGGTATGTAGTAGACATTTCTCAGTATCTTCTTCTTTCCTCCATCTATGATAAATCTTATTGAGCCTTTTCTCTTTATATCAATTCGAGAGTCGTCACCGAAACGAACCTTTCCGGTGACTTCTTCATTGAGTGAGACAAAGAATGAACGGTTACCACTCATGTGATTGCTTGCTCCGTTGTCGAGGTACCATAAGTTCTCCATACTTTCTTCAGTTTCGAGTACACTTGGTTGTATCTTTCTTTCGTTTAAATAAACTACCTCATGCATCATTAACTCATCAGCTTCTTGAGTGTTATCTTCTTTCTTCTCAACAGTTTCCTGCAATTTCAGTAACCTATCGGGGCAATCTGCTTCATAATGCCCGAGCTTGTCGCATCTGAAACATGTGATGTGAGATGTGTCTCGCTCTTGACCATGTTCATAGGCTTCTCTTTGCGCATAGAAACCTCCGTTACGACCTCGACCTCTTCCTCTCCAGTTTGTTCGTCCACCACGGCCGCGACCTCTATTTCCTCCATAGCTATCCCGTTGCGACTCCATGTTTGTGTACATAAGCTTTTCTTGGTCATCATGGTGTTCTTCTTCTTCCTCACATATTCTCTCTTCTTATGCCTTTAATCTACCCACAATATCCTCAAAGCTCGTTGTATTTAGGTCTAGAACTTGTTCAAGAGAGGCAACCATATGTATATATTTCTTTCTTGGCAAACTTTTCAAGAATTTCTTCACCATCTTAGATTCTTCTATTATCTCCCCTAGAGAAGAAAATTTCGATGAGATTTCTGAAAGTTTCCCAACAAAGGTATCTATAGTATCTGCTTCCTTCATCTTAAGCCGGTAAAATTCTGCCATTAGTGTTTGTAGTCGTGCTTCTCGTACTCTCTCAGCTCCGACGTGTCTTGCTTTGATTGCGTCCCATACTGCCTTGGCTGTATCGAGATCGCCTACTTGCAGAGTTAGTGCCTCAGGTATAGATTGGAATAACAGAGCGATGGCCATGTTATTTTTTTCTTCGTGTTTGTTCCCGGGATCGATCGCTTCCCATACTTTATTAACCTTTAGAGCAATCTTCATTCTCATGGCCCAAACAGTGTAGTTTGAGGAATTTAGCATCGGGAATTTTATCGAGGAAGGATTTGTTTCCTTCATGGTCGTATCTGGTTCGTCTTTTATGTCCACCATCGTTTAGTCGTCTTCTTCGTTCGTAATATCTTCTGTTCACTGCTCTGATACCAAATATAGAACTCAAGATCAAGTTTATAAAGAATACTTTTCTTTATTGCTTTAGAAAAATCACTCAAAAACTAAAGCTCTTGAAAACACACAACTCATAGCCCTCGACATTGCTTATATAGGAACAACATAAATCCTATTCCTAATTGTAAACACAAAAAGATTATGATCCTTATCTCTTTAAGATCATAAACTAACTAAAGATAGGTTACTTGTATCTTAAGCTTCCTTCAAGCTTATCTCAACAAAACAGAGGCAGTGTAATCATAAGCAACCTGCTCAATTTCCTTCCAGAAGACATTTCTCTAATCCTTCAAGTTTGATGCATAGACAATAGAGATCAACACCTAACATGTAGAGTTTGGCAAGATGACTTCACTATTAACCATCTGAAGAGACTTACGGGTCACAATAACAGTAACACTCGGTTACCAAACCAAATCTTTCCTGACTCCAAAAAATTAATTATCGTCATAGTGCCAGCCGAGGAGAAGAGTAAATATGAACTTACTGATCTTCAGCTGATTGACGTGTGTTTTTATGATACTGCCAAGAAGACTAATATTTTTCATCATCCATTTTTTAAATCCGCGTTGGTGACTTGCTATATTAAAGCCCCCGACATTCCATCAAAACGTTATGTACACATATATAAAAAATAAATTGGTTTTGAGGGCCTTCCCCGTATTTTCTTCTTATACTTCTTGTTATTTCAAGTGACAACATCATTAAAATCAGATACCGAACTTTCATCCGTGCCAGTAGCCTCAGGATTAGACAACTTTATATCAGAGGAGTCTGGTTCAACACTCACACAATTCGAGAGTGGGAAGTGAGGTTGCGGTTTGTTGGATGCACTCTATACACCAGCAATTTTGCATGTAGTTTCACCAATAGGACCTACATTATCTGATGAAGGGTCCTTTCCGAGTGAAGACTTCGCATAAGTGATGGGCTTGGAACTTGATCCAGCTCTGTATTCAAGTTGAGATGCCTCTCACTCTTTTCGATGAACTCGGCTTATTTAATTTTGCAGACTATTTTTTGCATTCCTTATCAGTATGTGTCCTGGCGTTTGCAGGAGGCACAGAGAATGGAAGCAGCTCTACAATGGTTTATTCCATGCCCAATCTCTTTGTAGTGCAAATAGACTGGCCGCATCCATGGACTGGAAATCATTCAAAATGAGGACTTTCTCCACCTCCAAGTTTGATTTGGTGCTGTTCGTTTACTCAGTCAACTGATCCATCTGGATAAAGGTGAATATCGTTGTTCGTTTAGTGGACTTAATCGATACATTCGGATGGATCACCTGGGTGAGTTTCGAAATCTCAGCTGATTTTTTTTAAAAAATCTGGCTGAGTCTTCACCGGTGCTGTTCGTTTACTCAGTCAACTGATCCATCTGGATGAAGGTGAATATCGTTGTTCGTTTAGTGTACTTATTCGATACATTCGGATGGATCACCTGGGTGAGTTCCGAAATCTCAGCTGATTTTTTTAAAAAAATCTGGCTGAGTCTTCACCATACATCCAACTGCACTTGATTCAGTCATAAATGGGTAATGACGAAAATAACCCTCCTACACATAACCCTAAAGCTTCACTCTCCATCTCTCACGTACTCTCTCTTGACGGCTTTCATTTTCCAGAGATCTGTCCAGCAACTTCTCTCCGGCGACTCTCTCCGGCGACCCTCTCTCCGGCGACCCTCTCTCCGGCGAATCTCTCTCCGGCGAATCTCTCTCCGCGAGATCTCCCTCTCTCTCAAGATCTCTCTCCGCGAGCTCTCCCTCTCTCTCAAGATCTCTCTCCGAGCTCTCCCTCTCTCTCCGCGAGCTCTACCTCTCTCTCTCAGGCTCTCTCTCTCTCTCTCTCCGGCTCTCTCTCTCTCTCTCCGGCTCTCTCTCTCTCAGGCCTTCTCTCTCTCCGTTGACCTCTCTTTCCGGCGACTCTCTCTCTCAGGTGCCTTCTCTCTCTCTCAAGTAAGAGTCTCTTGGATCTAAATGTTGTGGGTTTTATGTGTTGATATCTATATCCTCACTAAGAGTCTCATAGATCTATATCCACTTATGGGTTTAATATTTGGAATCAATAAGTCTATGGAATATATTTCGTATTGTGCTTTGTTTCTGTGGAGGAGTGTGGTCAGAGAGTCACTGTTGGTGCCTTGGCGAGCAGATTGAACCCTTTAGCATGTTACATGTGAATGTGTGTGAGATTTAACATGTATGCCTCTCTTCCCATGGTTTGTGTCTTATATTTTCTACCTCTTCCTTTGTATTGATGTCTTCCCATTACGTCTAAGTGTTGTATATATCAAGCCTTGTGTAAAGTTCAATGTTTTTCTAATGTTTGATGTGAAATCTGCAATACTAATATCATACAGGATCATATGAGTGCCGGGTTTTGCATACTGTTTAGTTACTTATGTCATTTAGGAATGTATATAAATGCTAGATTTTTCACGCTGTACAAAACTTGAGACATTTGATCCTTTCCATTTTCTCATGTCATTAACTTGGTATGTTTTACTTAGATCTTTATGGAACAAGTTTCTGATGAAAGGTGCATTACTGTGATGCTCTGCATAATCTCAGAGAATAGTATGTCCTCTTTCTTTTTTCTGTAGTTGTATCATTACTTGTCCTTAGTCTGGTATATGAAACACTAAAGATCTGAAGTAAAAGCTTGCTCACTACTTATCGTGCTTAGCTTAGTACTAGTAGTCCTTTGATGCCCATTGATTTGATTTGATAGGGGAAGCTAAATTATATGGGTTCTAATTCTTGTTGCTTCTTTGTTACTCTCTCTAGTTTCTTCCAACTTTTTAAACATTAAGAATAGATCCCCATGTCTTGTTAGACTCTCAAGCTGGCAAAAGGATCTCTCAAGTCTATATATACGTATACTGGTCTTGAGCCTCCAGTCACCAAAGCCTTTGAAAGATAACAAGAGAATAATGTAACCAATGTTTCATGTTTACTTTTAGCTTGTTTGTTTGGTTGCCTTTTTGAATTACGTTTATTTTTGAATTACATTTTTGACTGATGTAAGTTGTTTTTATGTATTTGCTTTCATGTACATTAACTTATAAGCACATTGATATTGAGTTTTATGTGTTGTTATGAAACTTGTAGGTGGTTTTAGGTGGAGTTTCTTCATATCATCAATTGAAGATTGAATTTCTAATGCAACATTAACTCTATTTATCATTAAACTATTGTTGGATTTTAGTGTATTTTAAAATTTATGAAAATCTACTGTTTGAGTTTATTAAATTTATGAGAAATTATTACTGGAATTAAAGTTTATCATCAAACAATTATTGGAGTTTAATTTAAATATTTTAATCAAATTTGTAAAAGTATAGTCATTGTTTATAATTTCATATCTTATTTTCATTAAAATAAATTTATGAATGTTAAAATAATAATTTTAAAATTATTTTGTTGTAACTATAATCTAGATAAGATATTAAAATAAATAAAATTAATATAAAAATAATAAATATGAATTAAGAGTAAGATATAGTTAAATTAAAAGACATGTCCAAATTAGTCATTTTATCATGAAATGCATCCGGATGCAAATGCAATTAAAAAAAAAATGAACAAACGAACACAGCTTCATCTGAATGCACATTTCAAATGTACAAACGAACAACACCTAGATGATCCATCTGGATAAGACATCCAGATGATCCATCTGGATGAACCTTCCAGATGTACAAACGAACAGAGTAAATATGAACTTACTGATCTTCAGCTGATTGACGTGTATTCTTCTAGAGTGATGGAGACAGCGGGGATGCCAAGCAAGACCTGCTTTATGCTCCAGTTCTTCCCCGTTAAGAAATTGTACTGGCACATCTCTTAGCTCTAGCCAAATGGGTGCTAAAGTAAGCTCGGATTTATCCAGTTACACCTAGTTACAAATCAACAACAAATATTGTTTTCCCTTCTATCTTCCATAATGTTGATTGATGACTCATTTCGATGTTGCGACATTGGGGATGCATAATAGAAAGGAAAAACTTTTCATTTTTGACACACCAATGTCTCTATACTTCTTGCTCTATATATACCATTGACGATATTGTGTATTGTCCCCTGCGACGGAGGGTCGGAGTAAAAATTTCCAAGGAAGAAGAACTTCCATGCCTTTTTCTCTTCTCTACAACTGAATTTAGAATCTTTGCATATGATTCTCCAGATAGAAGTTTGAAAGCTTGACCCTTTTTGCAATGATTTGGTTGAGCCCTAGTAAAATCATGTCCAAACATCCGCATGAGAGTGTTGTTTGTTATAAATGTTCTATGGAGCTGCCTCACTATGGGCTTTCACGGGAACTGTTGTTTTTTTCACTTTGATCCAAGTCTGAGGAAGGTGGTAGCGCATCAGAAACATGATATGGAGTGGTTGTGGCAACAACTCTCACAAAAGATGAGTTGGGGTTTGAGGAGGTTTGGGGTAGAGCTGTCAAATGGGTGGGTTGTCCAATGGTTGCCCATGACCATATACAAACGGGCTTAATATGGACAAACCCATTTTTCCCATTGGTTTTGATTGGGCAAAATTCAGAAGACCATTTAGAAAATGGGATTTAGTGGTTTTGGGCTTTATGGACATGGGTTGTCCAATTACCTTAAAAAACTAGGGTTTTCAGAAAAAAAAAATTTGGGGGAAAGTGGTTACTTCTCTCTCTCGACAAATCTGTGATTTGGGGCTCTTCTTCCGTCGTCGCCGCTCTTTATTGTTTTCTTGTTTCAGTATGGACAATGAGGAGGATGTTATGAACTTAAACGATGCAGACTACATGAGTGGGGATGAGCTAATGGATCAAAACTCAGATGAAGAAGTAGCAGTGGAGGATACTCTCATGAGCACAACTGAAAACCGCAGCAAAAGAGGAGGTAAACGTAGACACTCCAAATGTTGGAAGCACTTTAATATAATAGGAGAGAAGTATCCAGATGGTTCAAATGACATCCAGTGTAAATTCTGCAAACACAACTACTGCTTAAACCTGCGTAGGAATGGAACCTCAAGTCTTTTGCGTCATATGAAGGTCTGTAGTTTAAATCCTGTCCCTGGTACACCTAGAATTGGTAGGAAGATAGATCAGATTGTGTTTCGTGAGATGATTGCAGTAGCCTTGATTGAGCATAACCTGCCATACTCCTTCGTTGAGTATAGAAGAGTAAGGGAAGCATTACAATATGCGAATCCTACTATATAGTTTTGGTGTAGGAATACAGCTGCTAGTGACTGTCTGAAGATATATGAGAAGGAGAAGCTGAAACTGAGACAGAAGTTGAAAGAAATTCCAGGTAGGTTCTGCTTAACAACTGACTTGTGGAGAGCTATTACAGTTGAAGGGTATTTGTGTTTGACGGCTCACTTCATAGATAGAGATTGGATTCTTAAGTCAAAGATTCTCGACTTCTGCGCATTTCCTCCTCCTCACACCGGTGGTGCTATAGCGATGAAGATAATGAAGTTGCTGAAAGAGTGGGGGATAGAGAAGAGAGTCTTTACAGTCACTGTGGATAATGCTTCATCCAATGACAACATGCAGTCCATTCTCAAGAGGCAGCTTCGAAGAGAATTGGTTTGTAATGGAGAGTTCTTCCACGTGAGGTGTGTCGCTCACATCTTGAACTTGATAGTTCAAGATGGGTTGAGTGTGATTGATGGAGCGTTGGAGAAGATAAGAGATAGTGTGAAGTTTGTAAAAGTGACAGAATCTAGAGAGAAGCTCTTTCAAAGCTGTGTGGAAACAGTGGCTATTGATCCTAAAGATAGAGATAAAGGATTGGTTATGGATGTAGCAACAAGATGGAACTCCACTCATCTTATGCTAGAGAGGGCCATCATCTACAAAGAAGCTTTCCGCAATCTTGGTGAAGTTGAGGCAGCATATCAGTTTTGTCCAAATGAATTGGAGTGGGAGAGGGCAAAGTTAATCTGCGAATTCTTGGCTCCATTCGCAGAAATTACCAATTTGATTTCTGGTTCTTCTTATCCAACAGCGAACCTCTACTTTATGCAAGTTTGGAAGATTGAATGTTGGCTGAGAGAAAATGAGTTCACTGGGGATGAAGTAATTTGTGACATGGTGGCTTCAATGAAGCTTAAGTTCGATAAGTATTGGGAGGAGTATTCTGACATTTTGGCTATTGCTGCCGTGCTTGATCCAAGACTGAAGTTTGCATGTCTGGAATATTGCTTCACAATTTTAGATGCAACCACAAGTAAGACAAAAATGGATCATATTAGGAAGAAGATGAAGAAGTTGTTTGATGTTTACAAGAAGAACACAAAGAAAAACTTGGCTGGAACTTCAAGATCAAACGCTTCAGCACAGAGCACTTTACCAGGATATGATGTAAGCTATTTACTTACTTTTTATTGAAGTCTGATGTTTACTTACTTTGCTTGTTTCATTGTCTTAAAGTCTGAATGTTGTTGTGTTCATTAAGGTGATCATTACTGTTTATATTGAAGTCTAATCATTAAAGTTTAAATTTTGCAGGGGTTTTACAATTTCATCTCGCAGAATGCTGGTGACAGTGGAAAATCAGCCTTGGATAAGTACCTAGAAGAACCGGTTTTAGACATGATAGCCTTCAAGAGTTTGGATGTTCTCTCTTATTGGAGAGACAATTCTAATAGGTTTAAGGAACTCTCGTCAATGGCATGTGACGTTTTGAGCATACCCATCACCACGGTTGCTTCAGAATCATCTTTCAGCATTGGAAGCCGTGTGTTGAACAAATATAGAAGCTCCCTTCTCCCTTCGAATGTTCGTGCACTGATTTGCGCAAGGAATTGGCTAAGGGGATTTGAGTCTTTAGATTGTAAGCTCCTTGATTATTTGAATTTGGTTATCTTTGTACTTGAAATTCATAATCGAATTTGCTTAGGTGATGAAGTGGATTTTGAATCCTTGGAGGAAGTTGGAGAAAAACATGCAGCTTATTGATATATTCACTTAAGGTGTTGTTGTGGATTGTGTTCATATCTCGATTGTGATTTAGAAATGAAATGTGATTCTCTTGACTCTTGTTTTGTAGGGTTTATGTACTTGGAGGAAAACAAGGAAAGAGCTTAGACTTATGTGAGTGTATGTAATCTTATGGAGTTATGAACTTATGAAATTATGTATGAACTTATGATTGTGTGGTCTTTTGAACTTATGTAATGTTTTATTTGTGGATTTATGGATAAATTTTAATCTTATGAACTTATATTTTCATTTATATGTTTATAGATTGAAATTCAATTTTTTTTTAAATGGTCCTTAATGGACTTCATGGCAGCCCATATAAATATGGGTGTTTATGGGTTTGGTCCTTAATGGAAATGGTCCTTAATGGACATGGTCACTCTGTGTCCACAAACAATAAATGGACAAACGGATATGGGCTAATGGACATGGGCTCACCCATCTGACAGCTCTAGTTTGGGGAATAGAGGATGGAACGACCGAAGCTGAATCAAGATCAGGAGTGGTTGAGGATATAAATGTCATAGAGGCTGGGCATATGGTTGGTGGTAGATCTGAATCACAGACTTGGTGAATGGCGGAGTTTGGGCAACTCCAGTCATGGAATTGAGGGAGAACTGCCAAATGATATAGGGGGAGACGGTTATTTTGGCAGCGGAGAGTGCTTGGGTCGGGGGTAATTGGGTTTTCTCTTCCCCATAAGGAGGGCAGGTCCTTAAGGAAAGTAGAGCTTGCTTTCTGACATCTTGAGAAACGTTAGAGGGCAACGATGAACGAGGTCAGCGTGTAGAAATCCTCCAATAAAAGCTAATGTCGCCTTTATTTTTTTTCTTTTGAGACTATATTTAGGATATGTAGATATTTAAACTTTGAGTTGTTTCATTCTTTTGATTATTGACAATGGTTTGTGTTGGGGTCAAAATCGGTTACGACGGAATCAACGTCGGAAACCTACTGGGAGAATGCGTTTGTTGGGGTCAAAAACGGTATTCTCGAGATCAGCATCTAAAAATCGTGTTTCAATAAGAATGCAGTCTCAAAATCGACTTAACGAAATTCTCCGGGCCAAAACTCGAAAGAAATAAACATGGATCGACCAACTCGGCCGTATGGTGAGTTGGACAAGCCAAACTTGCCATACGGGCGAGTTGGTCAGCATGGATCGACCAACTCGCCATACAGGCAAGTTGGTCAGCATGGATCGACCAACTCGCCATACGGGAGAGTTGGTCAGCATGGATCGACCAACACGCAATACGGGCGAGTTGGTCAGCAAGGATCGACCAACTCGCCCGTATGGCGAGTTGGCCTTGTATGGAACGAGCAATCCGACTCGCTCGTTCGGCAAGTCAGATCAAACCAATCCAGTTTCACCTCGTCCTCGTTAAACTCCCTCTTTCGATACTTGATCGAACATATCTTTGTTTTGTCTCGATCAAGATTGACATTGGAACCTTACCGAAAGAACTCGTTTTCTTGAGAAAGGATCGGGTTGATCGTATAAGACGATAACGGTTAACTAAACAGCTAGAGTCACACACCTCATACGAAAGATCCTAACTCTTGGACGACGTCGTCTTAGCAATGTTATTTCGATAAAATCGTAGAAACGCCTAAGTCAGAAAATGGCCCGACGAGGTCTAAAGCTCGGCTAAAGGCCCACTCGCAATTTTATCCGAAATCAAGCCCAAAATTTGTGACGGTTTATATTTTATTTTTCAGGAAAGGATAAATGTTAAGTTCGAAGGGATAAATGTCAAGATCGAAGGATAAATGTTAAGTTTCCGAAGATAATCAGGAAGATCGAGGAAAAAAGGAATATTTCTGCGAAGCGATAAGTTCGACCGAGGGCATAAGGGGAAAGAGAAAGCCGCCTCTAGAGGAGTATATAAGGACTTCAAGGGTGATGATGCAGAGCACACACGAAAATCTCCACTCAGAGCAAACATAGCTTAGCACTTAGAGCATTTAGGCAACTTTCCGTTTTTGTTATTCGAGCTGCGACTCAACTAGGGTTCTGCGGTCTTAGGTTATTAGAACTAGGGATCTCGCCGACAGATCTCATAGCCTAGGCTACTATCCTATTGTAAACGCTCATACGAAAATTCGGAATAAGACATCTATTTGCTCTCTTTTCGATTCTTACTTTGTTTTTCGTATTTACTTCGTATTCTGACAGATTGGCGTGTGGTTTAGCTGCTTTCCTAATTTAACGGAAATCAACAATGCGAATTTGGGTTTCCACAGTTTGGCGCTAGAAGGAGGGGAGGGGGGGTACGGATTACTCTAACTCATAGCCACAAAACGCTTGATAGAAACGATGTCTGGATATATGAAAGACAAGCTCGCAGCACTGACTGCTCCTATGGCCAACGTTTACGCAAACGCCTTAGTTTTCAACAAAATCGAAAACTTAGTCGCGACCTTCCGCCATAGGAAAAGCACTGAAACGAGCTCGCGATTTCTCCCTCTAAACACAAAGGGCAACGATAAAAAATATCCAACCCCGTAAGGTTCTTCTTATTACCGAGTTGGAGAAATCTCAGCGCGTAAAGGTTTGACCAAAAGACGTTTCCAAAAACTTTTCAATAAAACTTCCCCTCCCAGAAATTACGGAAAAACCCTAGGCTGCTTGCGGAAAAAAAGAAGCACAGCAAATTGGGTACGCAACTCACCGCTGTACTTCTTCCAACTAATTACCGTAAACGTCTTTGGAGAAAAAAATCCGCTTCAACCTCCCGAAGTCACGGAGAAACCCTAGGTTACTTGCAGAAAGAAGAAGAACAGGAAGTCGGGTACATAACCCCCACGGCTGTACTTCTTCCGGATAACTTTCGGAGAAACGAACTTGATTTCTTTAAAATCACTCAAAACCTAAAAATGGTTAACGAAGACGATACAAAGCGGAACGGGAGATCGTTTCCCTTACTGTTAAAACGTTCCTAAAACCAAAGGATTCGTAAAATACTTAAGAGTCGCTTCTATGGGTAACATAATCATCAAATTCTCGATATTTGCATATTGATCTTATTTTGAAAAAAAATACTCAAAACTTCCTCGGATCAATCCTTCAGAAAACGAGAAAATTTCTGATTAATTTAAGTCGCAATAAATCAAGCTCCTCACAGCTGGAGTTTCTGATACTAAAACCCAAAAAATAAATCCGTGGAACAGTCGCAAAACGTGAGTTTTCCGAAAACAGCTCTCGTATGGCCAAACCCAATAACATTTTACAAAACAACTAACGTAAAAATTATACTCGAAAACACGCTTACATAACGACTTTCATAAAATTAAACTCAACAACATTTTATGAAAAAGCTTTCCTAAAACTAAACTCATGACATTTCAAGGAATAACTTTTGTAAAATTAAAGCTCAACAACATTTTCCGAAACAGCTTTGGTAAAATAAAACTCGACAATGTTTTATGGAACATCGTTCGGAAAGTGAAAAGAGTTAGCATTTTATGATACAACATTCGTAGAAAACATTTGAAGACGTTTACGAAACGACCGCACTAGCAAACCATCCAAACTCGAGTAGTCCAACTCGCTGAACGGGCAAGTTGGACAGTACAAACCGTGCAACTCGCCCATTCGGCGAGTTTGACCAGTCCAAATAGACCAACGGGCGAGTTGGACAGTGCAACCGAGCAACTCGCCCATTGAGCGAGTTTGAACAGTCCAACTCGCCCATTGGGATAGTTTGATAAAAAGCATTACTTTGGCTCTCCTTTGCTGCCTTCTTCGAACCCCGATCGAAACGCTTTTCGTTTCGTCTCAATAGGAGTTTTCGTTGAGATTTTACAATCAAAACAAGTTGGACGCACAGGTCGGACCAGTCCAACTCGCCCATTGGGCGAGTTTGACAAAACAAGCACTCTTTTGGCTCAACTTTGCGTTCTCCTTAGAGTCCGATCAAAACGCTTTCCATTTCGTCTCAATCAGAGTTTCCTTTGACATTTTACGATCAAAACAAGTTGGACGCACACTGTCCAACTCGCCCCGATGGCGATTTTGATTTAATCCCTCAAACTCGCTTCATGTCAAGGTTGGGAAGCCCTGATGATCCTCTCCTTTGTGTTCTCTTTATAATCTTGATCGAAACGTTTTTCGTTTCATCTCAATCGGAGTTTCCATTGAGATTTTACGACAAAAACAAGTGAGACTCGCCTAAACTCCTTGGCTTGCTCCTATTCGAACTCTTGGGCGTCCTAATCGCCCTCTTGGGCATCCTCCTCGCCCTATTGGGCATCCTCCTCGCCCTATTGGGCATCCTACTCGCCCTTACCTCCATCTTAGCCTTCTCCTTTGAACCCTGATCGAAACATCCCTTGTTTCGTCTCGATTGGAGTTACCGTGAGAACTTTACGATAAAAACCGCAAGACAGGTTCGAGCCTAAACGCGGCCAGGAAGAACTAATATTGTTACCATTCTTAAGGGGCGTACAGACACGAGAAGAGGAAGGGGAGATGAGCAAGAAAAATGGAGAAGAGGTGAACCCAAAACCTTTGAGAAAACTAAGGTATGGCCGGCTAGGAAATTTTTTAAATCAGACTTGGAATTTTCGTAGGAAGGTACTAAGAAATAAAAACGCTTCGGAGATCGCCATAAAACTCAATGGAACGTAGGATCTAGGAGAATAGTCTAGCGATCTAAATCTTAGGATTTTTCCTGTCTCGATATATTGTTCTGCGACTGCTTATGCAAATTTTGCAAACCGATCTAAACTCTCGGAAAACCGAGAAACGATCGCCACGCTTACTTAGCTCGCTTCCTAAGGAAAGAAGGAACTAGAAACGTGAACACCGTCTTAAAATCGTCTCGTTCCTAGAAATTTTCTTAAAACCGACATGTTCCTAGTCGTCAACCTGAAAGTCCCCAAGTCACAATCCTAGTCGTCTTTATACCGACCTGGATTGTCGATCATCCCAATCTTCGAAAGAAAAAACGTACACAACCCTTCAAAATATCGGTTCAGCCGTTTTCTTTCGTAAAAAAGGGAGGGAGTAGGTACGTATACTATACTCGTATACTCCCATACTTCAAAAAAAAAAAAATCTCGACATCAAGAAAATACTTTCGACAAAGCAAACTCTCGCAGTAGTAGACAGAAAATCATTTAGGCCATGTGATGACTCATAAAACCGATCATCCATTACTTTCGTATAACTATGACATTTTTTACGGAACAAACCTACGAGAAAACAAGATCGGTGTCATGAAAAAAAAACGACTTCGCAATGCGGAAAAGAGAATGAGGAAAACACATTCCTCGTTCGCAAATATCACGAGTAATCTGCGAGAGACATTCTCAACTTACTTCTATGCCATTCACTTCTCATAAAACTTAAGCGAAACATCCTTCGTATAGCCACACCAAGTTATGCGAAGAAACTTTTGAAAACAAACGTACCAAGTTTTACGGAGAAGTGTTTTGGAAATTTGCGTATAGCTAAAAACAAAGTTATATGACTCGTCTCTCAACAAAAAAAAAACTAAACTTTATCTCTTAGTACTAAGATCTTACAGATCTCACTCCTTAGCCAGGCGCCTCGCTGGATTCTGCCTCCCATCTCCCTTGGTTGATTCCGAGAAGGCAATCATCTCGTACAAGTTCTTTATCGAGCCTTTTAGGTTTTGTCTTCATCATTCAAAAACAAAAAAGATTCGTACGACTATGGCACGGAAAACTCTGACTTGGCCCGTCGATCTCGATAAACTCTCTTTGGCCCTCAGCCAATTACTCCTTTCAATAAAAATCCGAACTGGAATTCGGTATCCTCTTTAGGAAAGTTCTAAACTAGCATGACCTTAATGTTAACACGAACGTGTCGTAGTCTATCCATGACCAGCAATGTCCTCGGCTATTCGGCTGAACACATCCTTCTGACCGGGCCAAAATGTTTGAGCAACAACTGCTCACCCAATCACTTAGCGGCAAAACGACAATCCACAATTAGTTTAAAAACGCCAAGTACAAATAACTATTGTATAACCCAGAATCCGAAATCATACGACAAATTCTTAATATCGAAACTTAGTCGTAACCACCTTACGGTTAACGGAGAACATAAACTTGTTGACAACCGACCAAGTTCAATATGTTCTGCAGTTTACTCTAAACCCACAGCGTTTTACAATTGAAAAGCGACACATAAGGAAAAACTCGTTACAAAGGTCCAAGAGATATGCAAAACATCCTCAACTATACACGAAATAAATCTCGGGGGGGGGGGGGGGGGGTGGAGGGGGACTCTTCACAAAGAACAGTGAAGGAAGTCGCATATACTGAGGGACAAATTTACGCGACCCATTGGTCCTAATTCCTCGGAAACAAACCAAACCGTTTCTCTTCCGTAAGGTTAAAACAAAAACCTTGCGATACCACACATCTTCCAGCCCGCAAACATTTCAAGCACGAAATGCGGCATACGAAAGAAAAACCCAACCTTCGATACAGCGAGACGTCGCTAACGCTCGGAGAACTGTTTTTTCGTCAAAACTTTCTGAAACGGAATGCTAACCTTAAAACCAATCCGTTCGCGACTATAAAACATACTCACTTTCTTAAACACATATCATTCGCGAAGGTTCAAAAACAATTATGTCTACAAATAAGTTTTTTGCTGATCACAACGAACTCTTAACGTCCTAAGCAGACTAAGCCATCTCGTAGAGATAGCTCTCGAACACCCGACACAAGGGTAATAGTGCTATAAAAGAAATCCAAAATTTTGGTCAGCACTTCCGGGAGGCTTAAAAATTATCCTCGAAGAGATGCTCGATTCCTACCATCCAAGTCGTATAAGCCGAGAACATATCGCGGACTTTAATGCGGGACGGAATCAGGTCGAAAGCAATACGGGAAACGTAAGCCAAAGTAGTCATCGCACCCCCTAAAACTGTGATTAGACCTAGGTCTTACCCTAAACCCAACACACTGGTCTTTAACATCTCTAGGCATAGTATCAAACACCCTGATACGAGATCCCAAAACTTGTCTCTTTACTAATATTCAAACTTCTTAAGAAAACCTGCAAGTTTACGTGCTACGGAAAACTCTCGAAACAGACCACGAGTATAGCAGTTCACCCAGAGTTAGACTATGAGATGACAACTCATATTCTTCCCTCTGCATTCATATGAATACAAACATGCTCTTAAAACGCGAAACAAAATTTAAAAAGCAGTCGCAAAGTGGCAGGGACTAGAAGCTACACTCAGTCAGTCCAAAAAATATAACGGCCACACTTGGCCGAAGAAAACAGCCTACAGGGCTAGTCTCGGGGCTGATACAAAATGACATCGACATCAACATTCTCGATTATCTGTACCCATAACTAGACTATAAAGGTCTCACTGGAAAACAGGTCGTACGAATCTTAAACTCCAGGAAGAACTACGAAAGGCTTGATCCCTCTAAGAGGGTACGTAGGCAGCCTTCACCAGGAGCAGCCCCAATCCTACTGCTTTCCGCTCTTAGAGGAATAAGTAGACCACTTTCAACGGACCTTTTCAAACATTGATTCCGCTTAACTTACCAAACCCACCAAAACTGCTCGCTAGAACCTTGTGATTCTAACGAGCTAGGGGCTAACTGTTGGGGTCAAAATCGGTTACGACGGAATCAACGTCGGAAAACTACCAGGAGAATGCGTTTGTTGGGGTCAAAAAATGGTATTCTCAAAATCAGCATCTAAAAATCGTGTTTCTATACGAATGCAGTCTTGAAATCGACTTAGCGCAAGTCTCTGGGCCAAAACACGAAAGAAAGAAACCCAAACCGACCAACTCGCCCGTATGGCGAGTTGGACAAGGCCAACTCGCCATACGGGCGATTTGGTCTTGCTCGCAACTCGCCGTAGGGCCAGTTGGCCTTGTGGCGAGTTGGTAAGCACGGACCGACCAACTCGCCATCCAGGCGAGTTGGTCAGCACGGACCAACCAACTCGCCATACGGGGGAGTTGGTCACCACGGATCGACCGACTCGCCCGTATGGCGAGTTGGACGGAACAGACCAACCAACTCGCCCGTACGGCGAGTTGGACTGTCCGACTCGCCATACGGGCGAGTTGGTTGGCATGAAACGACCAACTCACCTGTATGGCTAGTTGGATAATGCCAACTCGCTGTACAGGCGAGTTGGTAGGCACGAAATGGCCAACTCCCCCGTATGGGGAGCTGGACAACGCCAACTCGTCAAACGGGCGAGTTAGACGACACGTGCAATCTGACCCCTTCGTTCGGCAAGTCAGATCAAATCAACCCAGTTTCACATCGTCCACGCTAAACACCCTCTTCCGATACTTGATTGAACTTATCTTTGTTCCGTCTCGATCGGGATTGACATTGGAACCTTACCGAAAGAACTCGTTTTCTCGAGAAAGGATTGGGTCGATCGTATGAGACGATAATGGTTAACTAAACACCTAGAGTCACACGATTCATACGACAGGTCCTAACCTCGGACGACATCGTCTTAGAAATGTTATTTCGATAAAATTGTAGAAACGCCTAAGTCGGAAAATTGCCCGATGAGGTCTAAAGCTTGGCTAAAGGTCCACTCGCGATTTTATCCGAAATCAAGTCCAAACTTTGTGACGGTTTACCTTTTACTTTGCAGCAAAGGGTAAATGTTAAGTTCAAAGGGATAAATGTCAAGATCGAAGGATAAATGTTAAGTTTCCAAAGATAATCATGAGATCGAGGAAAAAATGAATATTTCCGCGAAGCGATAAATTCGACAAAGGGCAGAAGGGGAAAGAGCAAACTGCCTCTAAAGAAGTATATAAGGAGTTCGAGGGTGATGATGCAGAGACACATGAAAATCTCCCCTCAGAGCAAACATAGCTTAGCACTTAGAACATTTAGGCAATTTTCCGTTTTTTTTATTCGAGCTGCGACTCAACTAGAGTTTTGCAGTCTTAGGTTATTAAAACTAGGGATCTCGCCGACAGGTATCATAGCCTAGACTCCTATCCTGTTGTAAACGCTCATACGCAAATTTGGAATAAGACATCTATTTGCTCTCTTTTTGATTCTTACTTTGTTTTCCGTATTTACTTCGTATTCTGACTTATTAGCGTGTGGTTTAGCAGATATCCGGGACCTATGGGAAACTAGGGTTTACCCTGCATTCCTAATTCAACGGAAATCGACAGTGTGAATTTCGGTTCCCACAAACATCTTACTGCTGTGATCAAGAAGAGATACCCAGGTCTTCCATGGTTTGCTGAAATTGCCGACTTTCTCGCCGTTGAAAAGGAACCATTAGAGTTTATTGTTAATGAGAAGAGGAAATTCTTGAGGGATGCGAGGCACTACTTTTGGGATGAGCCATACATGTATCGACATTGCAAGGTTGGATTATTCAGGAGATACGTTCCAGAGGGTTAGATTTCAGGGATTCTACACCACTGCCATGGCTTCTCTTACGCAGGACACTTTGCAACCTTCAATACGGTCTCCAAGATTCTTCAAGCTTGTTTTGATGGCCAACAATGTTCCAAGATGCACACGCTTTTATCTCCAAATGTAACTCGTGCCAATATCAAGGTAACATCAACAAGAGGAACGAGTTGCCTCAGAACTTCATACTGGAGGTTGAAGTGTTCAATTGTTGGGGGATATATTTCATGGGACCGTTCACCCTTCCTTCAAGAACGAGTACATCCTTGTCGTGGTGGACTATGTGTGCAAGTGTATGGAGGTGATCGCCAGCCCTACTAATGGTGCTCGAGTGGTGACCAAGATGTTCAGAACAATCATTTTTCTTAGGTTACCTAGAGTGGTCAGCAACGGTGGAGGCAGTCACATCATCAACAAGGTCTTTCAAGGACTGTTGAAGAAGAATGGGGTTAGGCACAAAGTCTCAGCCCCGTATCACCCTCAGACGAGTGGCCAGGTGGAGGTTTCTAATAGATAAACAAGAACATCATGCAGAAGACAGTCAGCACTACGCGCAAGGACTGGTCGCTAAAGCTTGACGATGCTTCTAGGCATACCGAACAGCCTATAAGACACCACTTGGGACCAATCCGTATCACCTGGTATATGGCAATGCGTGCCACCTTCCTTTGGAAATCCAGTAGAAGGCGGCATGGGCTGTTAAATTTCTCAACTTCGATATCAAAACCGCCAAGGAAAGATGTTCCATTCAACTCCACGAGTTGGAAGAGATTAGGCCTATGAAACCACCAAGGCGTATATGAAAAGCGGATCATCAGGAGAAGCTTTGAACCAAATGATCAAGTCTTGCTCTTTAGCTTCAGGTTGAAGCTGTTCCCTGGAAACTTACGATCACGGTGGTCCAGACCTTTCACCATTAAGGAGGTTCGGCCATATGATGTTGTTGTGATGATGGACACAAAAGAAGAAGATTTTGTTGTGAATGGTCATCGTATAAAGCCTTATTTTGCTGACACAACCATCGCAGAAGGTGAAGAAATTCCCTTAAGCGATCCCTCCTTAGCTTAATCGGCTAACTAAAGTCAAGCTAGCAACTTTAACCAAGTTCTTGGTGGGAGGAAACCCAATGGTGAGTGTATATATTCTTTCCTTATTGTTTTTCATCTTCTCTGTTTTGATTTTTAATTTCAGGAAAAAGAAAACCCGAGAATCTTCAAGGGAGAAACCATGTGCCTGCTCCCATTGCGAAGCAGCTAACCCAAGATTCTTCAGGTGAGAAACCATGTGCTTGCTACCATTGTGGAGCCGCAGCTGCCCTGGAACAGGAATTATATTGGTCAGTGAGGGAGCAATGAGTCGGAATGAGTGACCCACCATCTTTTCCATTGTCTTATTCATCTGAACTATTTGTGTTTTAATGTATTTATTTCTTAATTTTGGTCTTCCTTGATATATTTTGACAACCAGGATGGTGTGAAGTAAGTCTGGGGGAGGCATTTGTGTGCTACTAATCTTGTTTTCTTTTAGATTGTGTTTGAGTCAGTCCACGAGTCTTTTTAGATGTTTTATCGAGTCAATTTTAGGATCAGTTATAGGATCGGGTCAGTCAAAACTCTTGTTGGAATTAGGACCCTATTTTGTGATGATTTCTTAACCACCTCGTGCATTAATTATCTTATTCAATGAACTTAGCGGTGACGAAAGACACCCATGTGGACCTGAAACACCGTGACATATCTCACCTGATTCTCCAAAATTTTCGGCCGATCAGGTTACACTGGGTAGACTTAACTTCACCTAACTTGAACGTAATCTTGACTGAAATTCTTCTTTTTATGGGTACTAGATCAGGGAAACAAGACCTATACTGAGGACTTCTTATTCTTTCTATCAATCTTGCTGATCCTGAGTAGCTAGCTCATTTTAGCTAGTTCCCACCCTGCACCTTAACCTTTATTCCACCTTCATGCATTTTTTCAGTGTCATATGTGCAAAAAGGCTGGAGAGGAAAGGATCCACGCAGCCCCTTACTCGTTAATTCCATTGAATTTTTTTAGGAGCAAGCAGATTTGGGGAGCAGCCACTCCATAACTAGAGACTTGTGCAAGAGCAGGTTGGAGAACAAAAATGGTTTGAATCATAACCACCAGTAGCTTCCTTATAAATGTTACCTCCTTGTTCGTCACCTCACCTTATCATGTATTATTCAGAATTTTTTTTTTTTGTATTATTCAGCATAAGGTGCTGGAGAAGGAGAAGAATTCCAAAAAAAACATAAGCCACTGGGAAGGTGTATCAAAAAGTGGGTACCGATCTTAAGAGTATGAAAAGATGAAGGATAAGCAGTGCAGTCTGATGACTGATACCGAGTAGAGCATTCGTTCAAGAAAAAACTAGTAGGGGATGTAGACATCAATGGATCTGTCCTCTCCTGCATTTTTGCGTGATAACTTGTATCCTCTGAAAAGGGTATCCCTAAACACACTTAGCATCCCCATTTAAATAGCATGTTATACACCTAGCCCTTCTACCCTGAAGAGTGTGTGTGATGAGAAGATCACAGTACTCTTAACTGAATGTATGGAGTTATGTCTCAAAGTGTGGCAACCATGTGCCTGCTCCCATTGCGAAGCAGCTAACCCAAGATTCTTCAGGGGAGAAACCATGTGCTTGATCCCATTGCGGAGCAGAAGCTGCCCCGGAACAGGTGTTACATTGGTCACTGAGGGGGTAAGGAGTCGGAATGAGTGACCCACCATCTTTTCCATTGTCTTTTTGATGTGGGGTTTTATTTCACTTTAAAATTACTTCTATATTCCCACTTTACTCTCTCAAATAAGAGGTTCGGTGTAGTACTTAGGGATCGAATCCACAGAGATTCCAAGATTGCAAAATAGATTTATTATTTTCAAATTATGGATAGATTAATAATAACAATAACATAAAAGCGATTTTTAAGATTGATTTGGTTTGTGAAGATTAATTTAGGGCTTTAGACTTAGGGGAAATTCCCAGGTAGATTTTAATAATGCAAATTAATAGATTGCTAGGGTTTTATTAAGTATCGTTCTGAATTTACACCTTACATTTTAGGAGATCACTCTCGTGCATCTCGGCTGAGCGTCGATCAATAGCAATATGATAGCGTCGATCGATGCCAATTCTAAACAATACAAATTTTGTAGTTTAATTGATTCTCTAAACTTGTAATTCAAATCTCGTTTGTTACTAGTTATTTAGATTTTTATGATAGATTCCAGGTTATAACCATGCTCTCGCTTGAGCTATAGAACCATAATTTCTAAGATTGAAGTGATCAAATTCAATTAGCATTAAGTGCAACTTAAACAAAGAACCAAGAAGATTACCCTAACAATTCTATAAAATCACCAATATATTACTACCATTGAATAACCCTAAATCTAATAGAGAACTACTCATACATAGCAATAAAGAACATCATTAAATTATGAATAAATTGCATAAAATATAATGAGTAAAAAGATAAGGAGTTCAAGATCTTCTTGATATGATGATAAGATCTTTCTCTCCAATAGATGTTGCAATGTGTTCCCACTCTCAAAAATCTGATGTCACTTTTTGGCTGCCTAGTTTCTGAATGATAAGCTTAGGGCTTAACAAGGATAGAAAACCCTAATAAATTGTCTAAATTTTAGCGAGGGACTTGTCTTGCAATTAGTTAGACATATGGGTGAAACTTGTAATTTCTCAACCTTTTTGCCGACTTCGTCGTCGATCGACGCACTGTGTGTGATGTCGATCAATGCTTCATTCATAAATCTGAATCCGACTTTGGGTCTTTGCTGAGCAATCCTAATTGCTCCAAAATAGTCCAAAAGCTCCAATTGCTTCCAATAAGTACCTAGACCTGTAAATGCTCTAAAACAATACCAAATGAATATAAAAGATTCTAAATATACTATATATATTATAGGTAAAATAGGTAAAATCCATAGTATATCAACTCCCCCAGACATAACTTTTTGCTTGTCCTCAAGCAAACAAGGTCTGTGTGAGAAGTTTTGAAAAACGAAGACTCACATATTGTCTAAGTATAACTATCACCTTACTTTCTTGCAACCACATCCTATCAAGCCAATCACAGAGAAACTTTATATACCCTATCCTAGTATAGCAACCAAATTGATTCTACCAACAACTTAGCGAATACTAGTCTGACTCACCCCTCTACTGATTTCATTTCTTTGCATAAAATAATGGTGCAGGCTTTACCTTGGGAGTATCGATCAAGGGACACATGGACTCTTACCTCTGCAAGTATCTAAACACACATGCAGCCTTCTCTGATTCATTTCCTCTCTCTCTTCTCACTTCTTCTCAGCCAGTGTCTCCCTTGTTTTGAGGGTATCATTTTATTTTTTTAATCGACTAAGATATTTGGATATGCTTTCATGAATCAAGCCTTAATGGTTTTTGCCACCAAATCATGTTCACTTCTTTTTGACCTTTTTTTCTCTTTTTAGGATCATATGAATCAAGCTTTAATGGTTTTTGCCACCAAATCCTGTTTGACTCCTTTTTTAATCTGAAGGGGAGAGAGAGGGGAATCAGAAGCATACAGACTTTTACCTTCAAGACTTGCAAAAGGAATTCGATCCAGTGTATACCAAATCCCAAAGCAAGAAAGTAATGTCAGGATTAGTGTTGGAAATCATCTTCGGTTCCTCCAAACTTTCTAAGCAAGTGTGATATAGTGGCAGGATGATCCACTTTGGTATCTCTAGTATCTCTGCAACAACCTTTTAAGAATGGTGCTAAAGTGTGGTTAGTCAATAATAAATCTTGATCATAGTCTTCTTCTTGACTCAATAAAACTTTTTTGAAAAACTTTATATATATATTTAACTCAAAAAAAATTAAATAGCATTAGCGAACCTCCCTTAGACTTAAATTACA